>CM021101.1:360375917-360553346 GCA_007115665.2 Sequoiadendron giganteum
GGATGAGGGATGAATGGTTGAGGGTTGAGGGTTTAATGTATAAGGTAGGGGGTAGAGGGTAGAGGGTAGAGGGTTTAACGATTTAGGGTTAAGGGTTGAGGGTTGAGGGTTGCGGGTTGAAGGTCCAATATATAGGGTAGAGGGTACATGAGTTAAGGGATTAGGATTTAAGGGTTGAGGATTGAGGGTTTAAGGGTTGAGGGATTAAGGGTTGGGGGTTGATGGATTAGGGTAGAGAGTTTAATTTAGTTTAAGGTTTGAGGGTTTAGGGTTGAGGTATTATGGTTGAGGGTAGAGGGTATTGGGTAGAGGATAGAGGGTAGAGGGGAGAGGGTTTAAGGGTTCAGGGTTTAAGGATTTAGGGATTAGGGTAACGAGGGAGGGATGGATGGAGGGAGAGATGGAGGGAGAAGTAAGATAGAGAGAAGGCGAGAAGAGGAGGGATGGATAGAGATATATGAGGGTTGAGGATTCAATGTATAGGGTAGAGGGTTGAGAGTTGAGGGTATAGGGTTGAGGACATATAGGGTTGATGGTTTAGGGTATTGGGTTGAGGGATTAGGGTTGAGTGTAAAAGGTAGAAGGTTTAAGGGTTTAGGGTTGAGGGTTTAGGGTTGAGTGCAGAGGGTTTATGGTATAGGTTTGAGGGTATATGGTTGAAGGATTAGGGTTGAGGGATCAATGTATAGGGTAGAGGGTATAGCAGTTGAGGGTTTACGGTTTAAGGGTTGAGGGTTAAGGGATTAAGGGTTGAGGTTTGATAATTGAGGGTTGAGGGTTTAATGTATAGGGTAGAGGGTAGAAGGTTTAAGGGTAGAGGGTTGAGGGTAGAGGGTTGAGGGATTAGGGTTGAGGGTTGACAGTTTAAGGGTTGAGGGATTAGGGTAGAGAGTTTACTTGGATGTAAGGGTTTAAAGGTTGAGGGTAGAGGGTATTGGTGAGGGGCATAGGGGTTTTACTAGGGTTGAGGTTTGAGGGGTTGAGGTTTGAGGGTGGGGGTTTTAGGGTTTCCCAGGGTTTTAGGGTTTGAGTGTTGGGACTAGGTTGAGGGGTTTTGGGGTTTGAGGGATTGGGGTGGGGGAGGACAGATGGAGGGAGAGATGGAGAGTGAGATGAATGGGAGAAAGAAGAGGGAGGGACAAAGATATATGAGGGTTGAGGATCCAATGTATAGGGTAGAGGGTTGAGGACCTATATGCTTAATGGTTTAGGGTATTGGGTTGAGGGTAGGGGGTAGAAGGTTAAAGGGTTTAAGTTTTAAGGGTTTAAGGTATAGGTTCGAGGGTATATGGTTGAAGGATTAGGGTTGAGGGTCCAATGTATAGGGTAGAGGGTATAGGGGCTGAGGGTCTAGGGTTTAAGGGTTGATGGTTGAGGGATTAAAGTTTGAGGGTTGAGATTTGACGGTTGAGGGTTTAATGTATAGGCTAGAAGATAGAGGGTAGAGGGTTTTAAGGGTTTAGGGTTTAAGGGTTAAGGGTTGAAGGTTTAAGGTTGATGGTAGAGGGTTGTGGGTATAGGGTTGAGGGATTAGGGTTGAGGTTCCAATGTATAGGGTAGAGGGTATAGGGGTTGAGGGATTAGGGTTTAAGGGTTAAGGGTAGAAGGTTGAGGGTTGAGGGATTAAGGTTTGAGGGTTGAGGGATTATGGTAGAGAGTTTACTTGGGTTTAAGGGTTTAACGATTGAGGGATTAGGATTGAGGGAATAGGGTTGAGGGTAGAGGGTATTGGGTTGAGGGTAGAAGGTAGAGGGTTTAAGGGTTGCAGTTTGAAGTTTGAGGGTTTAGGGTTGAGTTTTTAATGGTTCAAGGGTTGAGGGATTAGGGTAGAGAGGGAGGGATGGATGGAGGGAGAGATGGAGGGAGAACTTAGATAGAGAGAAGGAGAGAAGAGGAGGGAGGGACATAGATATATGAGGGTTGAAGATCCAATGTATAGTGTAGAGGGTTGAGAATTGAGGGTATATGGTTGAGAACCTATAGGGTTTATGGTTTATGGTATTGTTTGAAGGTATAGGGTTGAGGGATTAGGGTTGGGGGTAGAGGGTAGAGGGTAGAGGGTATAAGGTTTAAGGGTTTAGGGTTGAGGGTTTAGGGTTTAGGGTTGAGGGCTCAGGGTATAGGTTTGAGGGTATATGGTTGAAGGGTTGGGTTTGAGGGTCATATGTATAGGGTAGAGGGTATAGGGATTGAAGGTTTAAGGTTCAAGGGTTGAGGATTGAGGGATTAAGGGTTGAGGGTTGAGAATTGAGGGTTGAGGGTTTAATCTATAGGGTAGAGGGTAGAGGGTAGATGGTTTAAGAGTTGATATTTGAGGCTTTAAGGTTGAGGGTAAAGGTTTGAGGGTATAGGGTTGAGGGTCCAATTTATAGGGTAGAGGGCATAGGGGTTGAGGTATTAGGGTTTAAGGGTAGAGTGTAGAGGGCTGAGGGTTGAGTTTTTAAGGGTTGAGGGTTGAGGGATTAGGGTAGAGATTTTACTTGGGTTTAAGGGTAGAGGGTAGAGGGTAGAGGGTAGAGGGTAGAGGGTTCAAGGGTTTAGGGTTTAAGGGTTGATGGTTGAGGGTTTAGGGTTCAGGGTTTAGGGTTGAGTGTTTAAGGCTTTAAGGGTTGAGTGTATAGGGTTGAGGGATTATGATAGAGAGGGATGGATGGATGGATGGAGAGATGGAGGGAGAAGTCAGATAGAGAGAAGGAGAGAAGAGGAGGGAGGGATAGAGATATATGAGGGTTAAGTATCCAATGTATAGGGCAGAGGGTTGAGAATTGAGGGTATATGGTTGAGGACCTATAGGGTTGATGGTTTAGGGTATTGGGTTGAGGGTATAGGGTTGATGGTTTAGGGTATTGAGTTGAGGGTATAGGGTTGATGGATTAGGATTGAGGGTAAAGGGTAGAAGGTTTAAGGTATTAGGGTTTAAGGGTTTAGGGTTGAGGGTTTATGGTTGAGGGTAGAGGGTTTAGAGTATAGGTTTGAGGGTATATGATTGAAGGATTAAGGTTGGGGTTCCAATGTTTAGGGTAGAGGGTATAGGGGTTGAGTGTTTAGGGTTTAAGGGTTGAGGGATTAAGGGTTGATAGTTGAAAATTGAGGGTTGAGGGTTTAATGTATATTGTAGAGGGTAGAGGGTAGAGGGTTTAGGGTTTAAGGGTTGAGGGTAGAGGGTTGAGGGATTAGGGTTGATGGTCCAATGTATAGGGTAGAGGGTTGAAGATTGAGGGTTTAAGGGTTTAGGGATTAAGGGTTGAGGGTAGAGGGTAGACAGTTTAAGGCTTTAGGGTTTAGGGTTGAGTGTTTAATGGTTTAAGGGTTGAGGGTATAGGGTTGAGAGGGAGGGAGAATTGAGATAGAGAGAGGGAGAGAAGAGGAGGGAGGGACAAAGATATATGAGGGTTGAGGATCCAATGGATAGGGTAGAGGGTTGAGAATTGAGGGTATAGGGTTGGAGACCTATAGGGTTGATAGTTTATCTTATTGGGTTGAGGGTATAGGGTTGAGGGTAGAGGGTAGAACGTTTAAGGTTTAAGGGTTTAAGGGTTTAGGGTTGAGGGTTTAGGGTTGAGGGTAGAGGGCTTATGGTATAGGTTTGAGGGTATATGGTTGAAGGATTAGGGTTAAGGGTCTAATGTATAGGGTAAAGGGTATTGAGGTTGAGGGTTTAGTGTTTAGGGTTGAGGATTGAGGGATTAAGGTTTGAGGGTTGAGAATTGAGGGTTGTGGGTTTAATGTATAGGGTAGAGGGTAGAGGGTTAAAGGGTTTAGAGTTTAAGGGTTGAGGGTTGAGGGTTTAGGGTTGAGGGTATAGGGCTAAGGTATTAGGGTTGAGGGTCCAATGTATAGGGTAGAGGTTATAGCGGTTGACGGATTAGGGTTTAAGGGTTGAGGGTTGAGGTTAGAGGGTTGAGGATTGAGGGTTTAAGGGTTAAGAGATTAAGGGTTAAGGGTTGAGGGATTAGGGTCGAGAGTTTACTTGGGTTTAAGGGTTGAAGGATTAGGGTTGAGGGAATAGGTTTAAGGGTTTAAGGTTTGAGGGTTGAGGGTTGAGGGATTAGAGTACAAAGGGAGGGATGAATGGAGGGATAGATGGAGGGAGAATTCAGATAGAGAGAAGGAGAGAATAGGAGGTAGGCACAAAGATATATGAGGGTTGATGATCCAATGTATAGGGTAGAGGGTTGAGAATTGAGGGTATAGGTTTGAGGACCTATAGGGTTGATGGTTTAGGGTATTGGGTTTCAGGGTATAGTGTTGAGGGATTAGGGTTGAGGGTAGAGGGTAGAAGGTTTAAGGGTTTAGGGTTTAGGGTTGAGGGTATAGGTTTGAGGGTATATGGTTGAATGATTAGGGTTGAGGGTCCAATGTATAGGGTGGAGGGTATAGGGGTTGAAGGTTTAGGGTTTAAGGGTTGAGGGTTGAGAATTAAGGGTTGAGGGTTGAGGGTTTAATGTATAGGGTAGAGGGTAGAGGGTTTAAGGGTTGAGGGTTAAGGGTTTAAGGTTGAGGAGTAGAATTTATAGGGTTGAGATTGTGAGTTTGAGGTCAATATATAGGAGTAGAGACATAGGGGTTGATGGATTAGGGTTTAAGGGTAAGAGGAGTGAGAGGGTAGAGGTAGAGGTTTGAATGATTAGGGTTGAGGGGTCCAATGTATAGAAATTGGAGGAGTATAGGGTTGAAGAGTTTAGGGTTTAAGGGTTGAAGGAAGGATTAGGGTTGAGGTTGAGAAATTAAGGGTTGAGGTTTAATGTATAGGAGGTGAGGGTAGAGGGTAGAGGGTTTAAGGGTTGAGGGTTAAGGGTTTAAGGTTGAGGGTATAGGGTATAGGGTTGAGGTATTAGGTTTGAGGGTCCAATGTATAGGGTAGAGGGTATAGGGGTTGATGGATTAGGGTTTAAGGGTAGAGGGTAGAGGGTAGAGGGTTGAGGGTTTAAGGGTTGGGGGATTAAGGGTTGAGTATTGAGGGATTAGGGTAGATAGTTTATTTGGGTGTAAGGGTTTAAGGGTTGATGGATTAGGGTTGAGGGTAGATGGTAGAGGGTTTAAGGATTGAGGGTTGAGGGTTTAGGGTTGAGTGTTTAAGGGTTCAAGGATTGAGAGATTGTGGTAGAGAGAGAGAGGGATAGATGGAGGAAGATATGGAGGGAGAATTTAGATAGAGAGGAGGGAAGAGGGGGGAGAGACAAAGATATATGAGGGTTGAGGATCTAATGTATAGGGTAGAGGGTTGAGAATTGAGGGTATAGGGTTGAGGACCTATAGGGTTGATGGTTTAGGGTATTGGGTTGAGGGATTAGGGTTGAGGGTAGATGGTAGAAGGTTTAAGGGTTTAGTGTTTAAGGGTTTAGGGTTGAGGGTTAAGGGTTGAGGGTAGAGGGTTTAGGGTATAGGTTTGAGGGTGTATGGTTTAAGGATTAGGGTTGAGAGTCCAATGTATAGGGTAGAGGGTATAAGGGTTGATGGTTTAGGGTTTAAGGGTTTAGGGTTGAGGGTTGAGAATTGAGGGTTGAGAGTTTAATGTATAGGGTAGAGTGTAGAGGGTAGAGGGTAGAGGGTTTAAGGGTTGAGGGTTTAAGGTTGAGAATAGAGGGTTGAGGGTATAGGGTTGAGAGATTAAGGTTTAAGGGTTGAGGGTTGAGGGTGGAGGGTTGAGAGTTTACTTGGGTTTAAGGGTTTAAGGGTTTAAGGGTTGAGGGTTGAGGGTTGAGGGTTGAGGGTTGAGGTTTGAGGGTTGAGGGTTGAGGGTTTAGGGTTGAGGGTTGAGGGATTAGGGTAGAGATGGAGGGATGGAGGGAGAATTCAGATAGAGATAAGGAGAGAAGAGGAGGGAGGGACAAAGATATACGAGGGTTGAGGATCCGATGCATAAGGTAAAGGGTTGAGAATTGAGAGTATAGGGTTGAGGACCTATAGGGTTGATGGTTTAGGGTATTGGGTTGAGGGTATAGGGTTGAGGACACATAGAGTTGATGGTTTAGGGTATTGGGTTGAGGGATTAGGGTAGAGGGTAGAGGGTAGAAGGTTTAAGGGTTTAGGGTTTAAGGGTTTACGATTGATGGTTTAGGGTTGAGGGTAGAGGGTTTAGGGTATAGGGTTGATAGTATATGGTTGAAGGATTAGGGTTGAGGGTCCAATATATAGGGTAGAGGGCATAGGGGTTGAGGGTTTAGGGTTTAAGTGTTAAGGGTTGAGGAATTAAGGGTTGAGGGTTGAGAATTGAGGGTTGAGGGTTTAATGTATAGGGTAGAGGGCAGAGTGTAGAGGGTTTAGGTTTTAAGGGTATGTTAGTGTAGGTTTTTTTAATATTATTTTTCCTACACATTATTAAGCATACCTTAGGTTATAGGAGATGCGGTTCATGTGAGGACACGTGGGATAATCCATAGATTACATGTGTTGCTCCCACTCACACTTGGGTGGTTGAGTTTCACACCCTCTTTTGGCCTTATATGCCACCTCACAAAACCACTCATCTGTCTCTTTTTGAGTAGGTTATGCCACCTATTTGGAATTTTCCAAGTAGGAATAACTCCCACCTAATTTGGTTATTTGGGAGTTATTACCCCTCTTGGAATTATTTGCCCATATTCTACTATATATTCTGCACTCACCTCTCCCTCCTAACTAGTTCAGGTCTAGCTCCTATCTAGTCTAGATGAGTTCATATTAACTCAATCAATTCAAGGGAGAGTTGAGGCATATTGTATCATTTAGTGTGTGATATAACATCATTTTGTTATTGCACTATATTCCTGCATTCTATCTCTTGCTGCTCTCGTGTGGAAGGTTTATCTTGGTTTTGTAGGTGATCCTGGGTGCTCGAGTTCATCAATAACTCTTACATGGTATCAGAGCGTCAGATCTGCAAGCCCCTTCTCAAATTTGAGAGATTTGCTTTGCAGTGGTGTGATCCATTTTTTCTCAAGTAATCCGGATGCTTCAGAAAATCAGTTTTAACAGCAGATCTGAAGGACAGTTCTCATTTTTGAAACTTCAAACGGCTATAACTTTCAGATATGACCTCGGATCGAGGTGATTATTTTTTTGAAAGTTGATATTTTTTTTAGCACTATACTTTGGTGCTATTTTGAAGTTCTAATTTGAGATTTAATTATACTTTCAGTATTTGAGTCCATTTTGGACACTTGAAAAACTCTGGAAAACAACTCCAGCATTGTAAACGCACTAATTTATAAAGTGCCAAATAATTTTTTGTTGGGGGGGATTCTTCTTTGAGTGAAAAAGGGGGGTGTCTATGTGTGTTCTTCTTGCATTTTTTCTCTCACATTGCTACAACAATCTAAAATGGATAAATCGGTTCCTCTACTCACACCATACAATTACTTTGAGTGGAAAAATGAAATGGAAATTCACTTAAGGAAGTTAAAATTGTATAGAATAACAATGGGTATTGATAAGGAACCTACAGAAGATGAAGATAAGCCTAAATGGTTCAATAAGTGTGATGAAGCTTTTGGCACCTTATGCATGGCTGTATCTCCTGATCTACGCTTTCATATTATGTCTGCAAAATCACCAAATGAAGTGTGGAATACTTTGAATACTCTCTTTGGTAAACAAGATGATTTGAGAGCACATTCATTGGAGAACGAGCTCATAGGATTGAGCCCATGCAATTTTGATACCATTCAGGATTTCTTTACTAAATTGAATGCATAAGATTGCAGTTAGAGCAGTGTGGAGTTAAAAAGGATGACTCACAATTGATTTTGAGTATTCTTTCAAAACTTGGTCCTGATTATGCAGTGTTTGTTTCTACATTTCATGCAATGAAAAGAGCCTTAGGAAAAGGATTTACTATGCCTTCTCTAAGTGAGTTTGCAACTGATCTCACAAAGGAGCAAGATAAATTGATTCAAATGGGCATTATTAAATCTTCCAAATCTCAAGCCTTGACTGCAAAACAAGGCACTAATAAGCAAAACAAGAAACAACAGAACCAAGGTGATAGAAAGAAAGATTCAGATAAATATTCATCTACTTCTAAAGTAGACTCTAAATTCTCTTCAAAAGAGGATTCATCTAAGAAGGAGAAGCTCACTTGTGCATATTGCAAGAAATCTAGGCATGATGAACATCAATGTTACTTAAAACAAATTGATGAGTTGAAGAATCTTTTAGCAAAGAACAACATCAATTTTCCTTCTCGAATGGTTGATTCAGCTTCTTCTTCTAATTCCAAAAATTTAGAATTTGATAAGGAAAAGGGCCATACTACAGGTGCAGGTAAATCAAAAGGTAAAGCTCTTTGTGCTTCTACAGGTCTTGGATCAAGGAGATGGCTCCTAGATTCTGGAGTGTCTCATCATATGGCTTCTACACAGTCTATGTTCTCTTCTTTTGAGCCTTGTGCTATGCCACCTATTATGATGGGAAATAATACATACATGGATGTAATTGGGAAAGGATCTGTTGATATTGGAGATGGTACTTTCAATGATGTTTTGTGTGTACCTCATCTTTCAAACAATCTTCTTTCCATCTATCAAATCACTCATGGTGGAACAGGGAAGACTGTTGAATTCACACCTGATTTAGTTATCATCAGAGACTTGGAGAGCAGAGAGATAATTGCTACTGGGGTGGTTGATCATGCATCTCAATTGTATACCTTTTTAGACTTTGCACCTGATGATGGTTCTAATCCTTTGGTTGTTGATCACACTCCTAGTGTGAGCTTTGATTTTGAGAAGAACTTTGGCTACTTGAACTTGGGTATTCTCACATGTGATCCAGTTCTTGAGCCTTGTATTCCTTCTCCTCCATTTACTATTGCATCTGAAGATACTTGCATTGCTACATTCATGGCTTCTTGTGATTCAGTGCAGCAAGATACACATTGTCTTCCAGACATAGCTACTTCAGATGACTACTTGATAGACATTGCAGGTTTGTTCATAGAGTCTCATATTTCAGACTTGGGAGACATTATTCATGACATCCATCTTCTCTTTGATGAAGTTGATTCTTCTTCAATTGTTATGGAGGAACCTTTGGATCCTTTTGTTCATTCTCCACATGATCATTCATCACATTTTGACATGAGTGAGGATACTTTTGAGCAACATTTGGAGGAGGCGCCTTTGTCTTCAAAGGAGATATCTTTGTCTTCAAATTTTGTTCTACATCCATCTCCACTAGGTTCTGGATTTTCATCTTCTACAGTGTGGCCTAGAACACTTGATTTGATGGTGACATCTTTCGACATCAACATGGAGACACTTGAGCAGAGTTTAGAGACTTCATACATTTTCATCATTCTTCCTTCATATTCCTTTCAGGAATGGGAAGACATTCTTCATACACCTTTGGTTTTGTTTCTTCCTAAGGGGAGGAACATTGTTCGACGATCGTGGACCATGTTCTACATTCAGCTTCAAGCTTCAACCATTGGCATAGTTGACTACTTTGGGGAAGGCTACATGGTCTTTCCTATCCTTTCTATTTTGGAGGGGACTTCTTCCTTGCATGGGATTCTTCTTGTGTTGGGAAACTTGTTTTCTTTTGGGGAGGAGTTTTGTCCCACTGGGTTTTCTCCTTTACTCCATTTGTGAGAGAGTATTTTGTACATGGGTACCTAACATGGCCTAGTAGCCGGGACCCATATTTGCATCTTTGCATTCTTTCATCCTTTCACCCACCTAAGCTATGCTTAAGGGGGGGTGTTAGTGTAGGTTTTTTTAATATTATTTTTCCTACACATTATTAAGCATACCTTAGGTTATAGGAGATGTGGTTCATGTGAGGACACGTGGCATAATCCATCGATTACATGTGTTGCTCCCACTCACACTTGGGTGGTTGAGTTTCACACCCTCTTTTGGCCTTATATGCCACCTCACAAAACCACTCATCTGTCTCTTTTTGAGTAGGTTATGCCACCTATTTGGCATTTTCCAAGTAGGCATAACTCCCACCTAATTTGGTTATTTGGGAGTTATTACCCCTCTTGGAATTATTTGCCCATATTCTACTATATATTCTGCACTCACCTCTCCCTCCTAACTAGTTCAGGTCTAGCTCCTATCTAGTCTAGATGAGTTCATATTAACTCAATCAATTCAAGGGAGAGTTGAGGCATATTGTATCATTTAGTGTGTGATATAACATCATTTTGTTATTGCACTATATTCCTGCATTCTATCTCTTGCTACTCTCGTGTGGAAGGTTTATCTTGGTTTTGTAGGTGATCTTGGGTGCTCGAGTTCATCAATAACTCTTACAGGGTAGAGGGTAGAGGGTATAGGGTTGAGGGTCCAATGTATAGGGTAGAGGGTATATGTGTTGAGGGATTAGGATTTAAGGGTTGAGGTTAGAGGGTAGAGGGTAGAGGGTTTAAGGTTTAGGGTTGAGTGTTTAAGGGTTTAAGGGTTGAAGGTTTAGGGTTGAGGGATTAGGATAGAGAGGGAGAGATGGATGGAGGGAGAGATGGAGAGATGGAGGGAGAAGTCATATGGAGAGAAGGAGAGAAGAGGAGGGAGGGACAAATATATATGAGGGTTGAGGATCCAATGTATAGGGTAGAGGGTTGAGAATTAAGGGTTTAGGGTTGAGGGTATAGTGTTGAGGGATTAGGGTTGAGGTTCCAATGTATAGGGTAGAGGGTATAGGGGTTGAGGGATTAGGGTTTAAGGGTTGACAGTTGATGGTAGAGGGTTAAGAGTAGAGGGTAGAGGGTTTAAGGGTTTAGGGTTAAGGGTGGAGGAGAGAGATATAGAGGGAGTGAGTGAGAGAGAGAGAGAGAGACTTGAGAGAGGTAGAGGGGGTGGGAGGCATAGAATTGAGAGAGAGAGAGGGAGGGTGTGGGAGAGAGATAGAGGGTAGAGGGTTAAGAGTAGAGGGTAGAGGGTCTAAGGGTTTAGGGTTCAAGGGTTAAGGGTTTAAGGTTTAGGGTTAAGGGTAGAGGGGAGAGAGATAGAGGGAGGGAGTGAGTGATAGAGAGAGATGGTTAAGGGTAGATGGTTTAAGGGTTTGGGGTTCAAGGGTTAAGGGTTTAGGGTTAAGTGTAGAGGAGAGAGAGATAGAGGGAGTGATATTGATGAGAGAGAGGGAGGGAGTGGGAGAGATAGAGGGTAGAGGGTTAAGGGTTAAGGGTTAAGGATAGAGGGGATAAAGAGAGAGGGAGAGGGGGAGGGAGTGGGAGAGAGATAGAGGGTATATACAAAAGAAAATCCTTTCTATTTTCTAAATATTTTATAAAATTCTTAATTAGAGGGTGCCTTATATGTTTGAATTTTGACCTACTCACCTGCAACTAGCTACCTTTTGTTAACCATGAATTATTGATATTGTATTCTTATTGTATGCACGTAAAAATGGTCTGGAGCACAATTAATTAAATACTTGTTATTTAATTAATAAATTATAATTCTTCTACTAGTATAAATAAATTGATAAATTTATTTATATGGTTCATTACCTTAATTCCTCTTTCTCAAAAATCACTTTCCTCTCAAATTAATTGAATGCAAAAATTTAAATAATTTGTCATTTAGTTGATTTCTCTCTTTCATTTAAATTTGAATTTTTAATTCAAAATTAGCACATGTCTCCATATTTGTTCTAACCACCTCCAACTCATCCTCCACCTCATTATATGCCACACAATTTCATTTATTTCTAATTTTAAATTAGGAATATTCTCTCCAACCTCTCAACCTCCTAACTTCTTGGGAGACACATGGCTCCTTCTATTAATTGATGCTCTTGGACACTTGAAAGATTGGCTCTTCCAAATGGAGCAGCCTCCATGAATTACTCTAACCTCTTTGTGCTTCACCATCTATGCCTCAAGATCACGATCTTGACCATCCATCTTTGCCACCTCAACCCAAGCTTGGAAAATCTATAAATAGAGAGCATTTCTACAACTTTTCATATATAGGTTTGGGTCACAAACTTATGTTGCATAAATATTAGTGCAATTTGAGAGCATTGTGAGAGCATTGTAGTTAGTGTTTAGAATTTTAGTTCATTTAGTGTTATTATAGCAATTTCAATCTTAGTATCTTAGTTGTTGCATCTTTTATATATCATTACCATTAGATTTGCATTATCAATTTTAGCATCATTTGAGCATATCAGTACTCCATCATAGATCATTCAACATTTAAGCATCAAAAATCCAAAAATATAGTGATGTAGGCATATAGTTTGCATTGCATTATATCTTCTCATTTCTTAGGTTGTAATCTTTGTAAATTCATGTGCAACATTTAACTAGATCTAAGAGCATGAGTTCAAAGGTCCTTAAGACTAGAGAACCATGGAATGATTTGAAAGCATAGTAGTAGCAATTTAATTATATTATTTGAATTCCTTTTATTAAATACATTTCATGGAGATGTGTGTTTAGTTTTATTAACTAGTTACTTCATTGGCACATTTTAACACCACACATAAATTGGCACCCAACATGGGGCCTAGCCCCATCTTTAATCTATTTTTCTGTTGAGTTTTTCTTCGTAGGTTCCGTGGAAAGTTTTGAAATAGTGCATTTGAATTTTTATCTAGTGCATCTAGCAAATTTATCGATGCATCGAGTCTCTGTTTCAGTGCATTTGGCAGTTCTTTCGACGCATTCGACTTTTGTTTTGATGCATCGAGTTATTGTTTCGACGCATCCAATTGTTCTTTCAGTGCATCATGGAGTTTTAATTTTTATTCTATGCTTTTCTAGTTTAGCGCATTTAGTCTATCATTTAGTGCATTTGGTCTCTCTTTTAGCACATTCAGTCTATCATTTAGTGCATTTGGTCTCTCTTTTAACGCATTTAGTAGTTTAGCACATTCAGTCTAAGTTTTAGCGCATTCAGTTACTGTAATGGCGCATCTAGTTTTTAGGATAAATTTTCCAGATTCCAAAAACTAATTTGTGCTTTTCTATTTTGTAGGAACCTTGTACACAGTCAGAGACTGTTGAAACAAATAAAGAACGTTGTCAAAGAACAATGGACTGAAACTACTAACAATTGGTTGCAGGGTCAAATTTATTCGTCATTTCCTTTGCTTAAGTTAGGAATCTAGCATAATTAGGAGGGATAAATTTACACCATGTTTGATGTGTTTGGAATGGTAGGCGTGTATGCTCTCCCCTTAACTGGGTGATTAGAAAGCCAGACCCATTCATTTTATTTCATTTTAATCCTTAGAGGGCCTACCTTGGTGGGACAAGAGTTAATCACCCCGAGGGAATGACCCAACCGGAAACACGCTAAAGCCAAGCGACTTCCACCCGGGATATAAATGTGGGTACTTGAGGAAAGTTCAAGTATCATGAGGATTGTCCTAACAAGAAGGGAAATAATGGTCTCTTGTCATATGGATGATCCCCCATGAACGAAATTCCCCTACTGAAACCCTTTTTTGTAGTAAGCCAAAAGTTACCTTTATCTATTCTTTGGTGCAACAACGGTTGTTGCCAAGGCATCCACATTCTTGCAGTTCTTAGTAGAGGTGAAAAAATTGCCATGGGAGATTCATGGGAGATTGAAGCTTGGTTGACCTGAGAAGTGAGTGCAATGTAAGGGGGAGCCTATGTGGCCAAGCTTCTAAACCAACCACTAAGAATAAGTGGGGTTGGAGTAAAATCCATGTGAAATCCAAAATAATATTGTCTTACATAGGCTAGGATTGTGTTTGTTTGATTCATTTTACCTATGTGTTTTTAAACCAATATTCAAGAAAACATCACACAAAAAGGTTCAACTATTGATTCAAAAGAAAATCCAAACCAAACAATCCAAAATTCATTGCTAAAACCAGGAAAATCCATCAAATTGTCGAAATCCAAAAAGCATTTTCCAGATTGGTGTATCCATTGAATTCCCCAGTGCATACCTTGCATATTTTAGAGCATCCATCTATTGTTTTGGTGCATACCTTGCATAATTTAGCACATCCATTGACTACCCCAGTGCATACCTGCCATAATTTAGTGCATACATTCTTTGTTTTGGCACATCTATCCATTGAAGCGCTTTTGGTGCATCCATTAATTGTTCTAGTGCATGCATACCATTCCCTAGCACATCCATACCATTCTCTGGCACATCCAACCCTTTTCATAGTGCATTTGTACCATCCCATAGCACATCCAACTTTTAGTGCATCTAGGCACTATTTTAGCACATTTTGTAAATTTGCAAACAAAAAGCTAAATTTGACCTCCCATCTACCTATTGGCACCCAATTTGGGGATTCCTTCTCAAACAACATTCTTTCCTCATCCCAAAATTGCTTTTAACTCATTGAAAATAGCATTCTCAAGTGAAAATCCCTCAACAAAACTTTGATTAAACATTCCAAAAGTGCCTCATCATCACACCTATTTTCTAAGTTATCAACTAAGTTTCACCATTAGGATTTATCATCCTCTATCAGGATTTTATCATTCTTCATCTCGAAACAAAATATTGCTAAATTAGATTTTAACCTTAGTCTTTGGCACTACCCAAAACCTTGATCAAAGTTTAGAAAATTCTCATCACTTGTATGCCCGTTTTAACGAGATTGCAAAAGAAAAAACTTGAGCAAAAAGAAATTAAACCAAAATAGCATGGCTGAAAGAGAGGAAAACCCTTTTTTTGAAATTCGTCAAGATGAGGTAGAAGAAATGATAGATGAAACCATAGAACAAGCACAAAAAGACCTCAATTTTCATAAATTCATGGAGAGGATTTTTGAAAAAGAGGGTGAGAAATACCTTTTGATGTTAGCAAACAAAGGAGTCAAGCTACCCGATGATTTTGATATCACAAAATTACAAAAAACTACTAAGAAGATAGAGATTGAAACACAAATTGAAACAAAAAAATAAAGCAAGAAGCAATGATCCCATGGCTACCTTAACACAACAAATACAAACTCTCCAACAACAAATGTAAAACATGCAAACTGGAACCACTAAGAGGTACTCAATATAGGATATATGCCCCTACCCTTTTGATCCAAGTGTCAACATGATACCATTCCCCAAACATTGTGAATTCCCCAAATTTGACAAATACAATAGAAAGAAAGATCCCATTGATCATGTAGGAGAATTTAGAACTATGAGCCTCAAATTTTCCCATGAAGACACTTAATTGATGAGATTATTCCCATTTATTTTGGGAGGGCAGTGCATGCAATGGTTCTCACAATTACCGCTAGTGATCAAATCTTTTGAGGAATTAGTCAATATGTTTATCACTCAATATTCATATAACATCCAACATGAAATTACAATGAAGGACCTTTGCAATGTCAAACAAAAGAAGGGTGAATCATTCCTAGGGTTTCTACAACGGTGGAGAAGATTATTCGCAAGGTATCCTTGACCCATACCAAAAAAAGAGAAGATAGAGGTATTCATTGACAATTTAAATGATGACATGAGCTATAGGCTCAAATTACAATGTCCTCTAACTTTTGAAAAATTGATCGAAAATGGGATCAAAATTGAAGAAGCTTTGGTCAAGTGAGGGATTTTGAAAATTTACAATGAAAATAATTCATCTAATCCCTCAAACAATGACAAACCAAAATTTTGGCAAAGGTACAAAAATAATGGAAATGATACTTTAGCTGAAATGCATAATGCTAAACCGGTCTTCAATTTGTCAGGAAGCACCTTGAATACCAATCAAAAGACCACCCAAAATACCATCCAAAGTAACAACCAAAATACCAACCAAGGCAATACTCAAAACAATCAAAGTAACCCAACATCTAGGACCCTACCATACTAAACATCAAACAATCATCAAAAGTTCACACGTTCGGGTCAATCATATGAATCCACATTAAAAGAACTTATTGCAGAAAATATTATCACTCTACCCGACACCCAAGGTTTTGAACCCAAAGTAAAATCATCATGGTGGAATGAAGCCCACTTTTGTGAATTTCATTCATGCAAAGGTCACCTAACTAATAGTTACATGCAATTGAAACACAAGATACAAGATTTGATTGACAATAAGATCATAAAAATAGAAGAACCACAAACAAACACTGATCATGGGGTATTCAAGAACCCTTTACCCAATTATGACAAAGGGGAATCTTCTAACACGAACGAAAAAGGAAAAAGTGTGAACTATGTTCATGACACCACAATTTATCATTTTTCAGCCGTTGAAGAACACACAAGTGACATTGAGATCAATAACACACTAGACCTTATTGCAACCAATCATCCAATCAACGATACCAACATCCCCTCTAATCAAGTCGCTAGTATCCAACAAGCCATGGTTGTGACGAATAATCAAATTAATGTCATCAAAATCAATGGAAAACAAGACAGTGTGCCCATAAATGTGACCACAAGGGCACAAACCAAATATGTTTTAAAAGGAAACACTTCCAAAGCACCCGTTACTCCATCTCATCAATACAACATTGTTGATCAGCTCCAAAATATTCCCGCACAAATATCAATATTGGAGCTCCTTAAAATCTCACCCGCTCACAAAGAGATCTTGGAAAAAGCCTTAGTTGATACAACAGTACCAAATGATTTGGAAGTTTGTGCATTCCAAGCCATGGTGGGACATCTAGTGGCACCTCATTACTTATCCTTTTCAAAAAATTATGACATATCTCTCACCCATCC
Source organism: Sequoiadendron giganteum (assembly GCA_007115665.2). Classification (NCBI taxonomy): domain Eukaryota; kingdom Viridiplantae; phylum Streptophyta; class Pinopsida; order Cupressales; family Cupressaceae; genus Sequoiadendron; species Sequoiadendron giganteum. Next base: position 360,392,536 of record CM021101.1, read on the forward strand.
TCATAACACAACCCTTCATATCGAGGTCCTAATCCATAAAATTTGTGTCAAGCGCATCCTCATAGACGAAGGAGCTGGTCTTAATATATGCACTTTAAAGCTAAATGCAATAAATTCAAGGAAAAAGGTCACCATCAAAGCATATGATGATGGGGAAAGAGCTTCAAAGGGATTAATAATATTACCAATTCAGGTAGGGCCAATTCCAAAAGATGTCATTTTCTAAATTTTAGATAAAGATTTGACATAATATACTCTTGGGTCATCCTTGGATACATGAAATGCAGGCTGTCCCTTCAACATACCATCAGTGCCTAAAACTTACTTGCAATGGCCAAGAGATTACCATCCTTGTTGACTCCAATAGTCCCCAACATTGCAATACCCTTAAGGTTGTCAAGGATGTATTTGTGCCTCATAACCGAGAAGCTCCTGATTCCACCTTTGACACCTCCAATAATTCAAGTCAAGCCAATCCCTTATCAAAATTGCTAGCCACATCCTCCAATGAAGGAATTCACCCAAGTTCCTCATCCAAACAACTTGAGAAAAAGGAAGAACCTAGCCCCTCTACATCTATCAACCCTGAATCCCAGCTTAATACTTTGGCCAAATAGTTTGAGAAGAAAGTCCAAGTCAAAGACAAAGGTGTAGGTGAATACTCCATTGAACAATCCCTCTACCTCTCATAGTTAATTTCACCAAAATCCCATGGTCAACCATCAACCTCATCACAACCAGCCTCACAACCTATCACACTTTTTGATGATCGATTCATAAAATCAAGCACCCAAGCAGAGGAATCCGATGACAAAGATATCTTGAATTGGCTCTACAAAGATGAAACTGATTCTCAAGCAACAATGGCTAATGTCCAAACCACACACTATGGCAAAGGATTCTCAATTTTGGAAAAAAATGGGCTATGAGGGACAATGACCTATTGGGAAAAGGAAATAAGGTATCATAGAACCCATCCAACCCATTATAAAAAATCCAAAAGATAAAACAGGGTTGGGTTATAAAGAGCATCAAAAGGATGAAGAAACAAAAGAGGACCTAAAGTAGAAGTTTGTTGAAAGGATCCTACAGCTCCAAGCAAGTGACCACTATGAAACTGATTCCAATGAATATGAATGGGATACGCTATCAAAAGAGTCATGCCATGATAAGGACATTGATGTGGTACAAAAGTATACCCCCACACTTGAGGAGGGACAAAGCTCGGGGTTACAACCACTTGAATTAGGATCACAAAATATTGATGGTTCAAGTGAAGATGATCAAACTCCTAGCAAGATGGATCACTCAGAAGAGAGTAACATCATAGACCTTGACCTCGCCATGGTATTGTTCAATGACAATGTTGCCATTAGGACCCTCACGACCTCTGACCTGAAACCATCTGACGATCCCCTACCATTAGTACATTTTGATCTCATAGATTGGGACCAAACTAAACCCATGGATATCCCCACCTTTTCAAAAGATGAGGCCATTGTCAACTTCCTCTATGCTGGTAATCCTGAAATAGTTTCCACCATTGAATATCATAACGAAGCTTCCAGACAGGAGAGTGCCAAATTTCCCAACTGAAAAATGAGTAAAACAAAAGAAGGATCTGATGGTGAAAACCATTCCATGGCAATATTAGATCAAGAAATTAAAAAAAATAAAGAGTGCATCTGATGGAGAAAACCTCTTTGAGGTGTCGAAGGATGGGAAATTTGACACTCTCCTCGAGCACTTCCAAGAAAAATCTAATGTCTTGATTGAGCCAACGCAGTCCATCAATGTTGGCAATGCAAAAATGGTTAAAACCTCTCTGAGGCACCGAAGGATGGGAAATTTGACACTCTCCCTCAGCACTTCCAAAAATGATCCAAAGTCCTGATTGAGCCAATGCAGTCCATCAATGTTGGCAATGCAGAAATGGAGAAAACTCTCCATCTAGCGGAATCATTGACAAAACAAGAGAAGCCTAACTTTATCAAGTTCTTCAAAGAGCGACAATTCAACTTTGCCTGTTCATATCATATAATCTTCTCTTGGGTAGACCATAGATTCATGAAATGAAGGCAGACCCTTCAATATTAAATCACCTACTGAAATACACTTACAACAATAAGGTTTACATGATAAAATTTGATCCAAAATCTAAAAAATATTTACAAACCAAAACAAGCATGAAGAATCCTCTTAGAAAATTGACACCAACTATAAAAGTGGAAAATTTACAATTTCAGGATAGGTGTCTTTCATCGGTGACTAAGTTTTTAGACGATGACTGGGGTTCATTAGATTTTACACCTAAATGAATGGTGTCCACTAGATTTTACACCTATATTCATGGGAGAATACAAGATTAAACATAAATTAGAAAGAAACGACAATGATATCAACTGAGTCATCAAAAACATCTCATTCCACAACTTTTAGAAAAAAAGAGGAAAACAAAAGTTATGCATCCAATTATGATGAAAATGATCATGAAAAACCACCTTCCTTGAAAGAAATGGAAAAAATTTATGGCAGAGATTATCAATTGTTGAAACAATTTGGATATAATGAAAAAGGGTGTGGGATAAGAGAACAAGGTATCCATGTACCTATAGAGCCTAACACACAAGAAATAACAAGAGATCTTGGTTATTGTCTTTCAATTAATAAATAGTATTAGTTTTTTCTCCTTTCCATGTGGTAGTTGTAGTATCATGAAATACTCACTAGCATACATGATGGTATAAACTAGGCTTTATGCAATCATGTTTTATTTCGTAAGGAGTTGCATATCATGATCCAATGGGATCACCTTTTGTGCTACTATTGGGGGGCAAGGGGTTAGGTAGCCTTGTCCTAGGGTTATTCCTTTTTGGGATCCCTTCATTTCTCCTTAAAATGTTAGTGCATCAAGTATACTAACATTTTAAGGGGGGCATATAGACCCCCATTTATTTTTTGCATGTTCCCTTCTTAGTGATGATGACATACATCTCCTAGGAAGTGTGGCTTTCTCGATCTATGTGGAGTATCACTTTTGTGGTAATGTTAGGCTTAATGTCCCATAAGATTGTGACCCTTCTTGGTATATGATATTCCTCTTGGTGGTAATGCTATGGTTTGCATTCCTTAAGGCGTGAATCTTTTATTCCTTGACCAGTCCTCTCTTGGTGGTGATGTCAAGTGTGATGTTCCCTAAGGTGTGACCTTCCATGAATTAAGTAAAAATCCCCCGATTATTTTTATTATTTACCTTTTCATAATAATGGCCACTGAGCATAATATAAATTTCTTTCCAATAGTGCCATGTTATTATATTCCATGAGTGTCTAGCATAATATAGCTTGCTAGCCTTATGAAGCAATTTTATTCCATGAGTGTCTAGCATAATATTGAAAGGAAAAGTAGAGGTGTGGAAACGATTTCCTAATGCTAAAACTATAGAGGAGAAGTGCAGAGACCAGTTTTAAAACTTAAAACAACCGAGATGAACACTTACAGGGTAACAAAAGAAACAAAAATAAACAAACACAAAGATAAACCAAATTTACGTGGGAAAAGCCTTTTGGGAAAATACCCACCACACCAAGAGAAGACACTTTGTATTACAGTAAAACAAATTACAAAAAAAAGCTCACAGTTCTCACTCTCTGATAGTTAGCTCACAACAACAGACTTGAGTTTTCATGTACTCACTGTTACAATACTTTTTTCAGTATACAATGAATACTTCTAACCTATCTTACTTTGCCATCACCCTTAGTGACTATATAATATAATTGACTATACAAGTCATACATCATATTAATCATACCAACCAATCACATGCCTTAATTATGCACCATTCGCCCAATCAAGTAATCCGATCTTCTGACCGATTTGCCCTATAATCATGCATCGGGTTGCCCAGGCATTAACTCTCTTACCTTAATCGGATTCTGTCATTAGTCGAAACACGTATTGTAATTACTGCTTTCACTGCTCTAGACTTTGACCAATCAAATGTTGATTACTTGCTACGTGTTGCCTCTCTATTTATTCACCGCTTCTAGTCAAGTCTGAACAATCAACACAACTATTAAACACCTCTTGCTATGCTACCTTGCCGAGCCAAAGTGGCCATCGTGGTATGGCAGTGTCACCACGACACCACTCCAAGGTTGACAGACCTCCACGGTATGGCGGTGCCACCACCCAACCGTAGGTCCCTTCTAACACCCTTGCGGTACCGAGGTAGTGGCATGTTTTCTAGCCTATCTCTTATCACCACATCACCACCGAGCTTAGATCAACCTTCTGCGGTATGGCAGTGCCATCGCCAACCGTGAGGCTGAGCAACACCTCTTGCGGTATGGAGGTAACCACCAGAACCTATAGACAAACACACCATGCTACCTCACCCTGACCATAAGACCTCCGTGGTAGGGAGGTAACCATTATCTCTGACCGCCAAGGCTTACCGCGCCATCACAACATGGCCAAAAGGCCATCGCAGTGTGGTGGTAAGCGAACTTCACTAACTATCACTTTTCACCATGACCACCATGCCACCAACGAGCACCCTCCGTAGTAAGAAGGTAAGCCTTCACACTGACTGCGCCCATCCACTGGCCCAAGATGGAGACCTCGCAGTATGGCGATAGGACCACCCAATCGCAGACAGAGAAATAGAGGCCCGCGATAAGGTGGTGAATCGCACAATCATACCTCTAAGAAGAGATCTTAGGGGTAGAGAGGTAAAGGCTGAGAAAGAAGGTAATTTCACCCAAGTCTTTTTAGAAGGTTCAAGCTAGAAGTTGAGGCACATGTTCCCAATAAGCTCCCACTTGACGAAGACTTCTTAGCTTCCTCTAGACTTCAAAAATTACTGATGATCATAGGCCCCAAGGTCCATTGAATCTATGTACCATCTGAACTTGTGTGTGCTCACTGGCTTCATTAATGCATCTACAACATTCTTCAAAGTGTCAACCTTTTCTAAATAGATCTTTCTATCTTCCACCATATCCCTCATGAAGTGATACTGCACATCAATGTGCTTTATCTTGGTATGGAAAGTTAGGTTCTTTGCCAAACAAATGACACTTTGACTATCAGAATAGATTGTAATCTGCCTTGCATTAAAACAAATATCAGAGCACAGTCAACTCAACGAAACTGCTTCTTTGCAGGCATGTGTTGGTGCCATGTATTTAGCCTTTGTAGTGGATAAAGTGACTACAACCTGTCACTTGCTCATCCAACTGATTGCAACACCATTTAACATGGAAGTGTATCCACTAGTGGATCTTTTGCTGTCAATGTCCCCTACCCAATCATAATCTACATATCCATGAATGTTGAGTGTTCTCTATGATGCAACCAAATTTCCATGGTAACATAGAGCATATTCTGAAGTCCCCTTTAAATATGTGAACACTCTCTTCACAACATCCCAATGTGTTCTTCCTAGATTTTCCATAAAATGACTAAGAACTCCCACTACTTGGGTAATATCTAGTCTTGTATAGACCATTGCATACATTAGACTACCAACAACACTTGAATAAGGTACCCTGGTCATGTCCTCCATCTCAGTAGAAGATTTTGGACAATCGTCAACAAACAACTTCGTTCCCTGCATAACTAGAACAACTAGCTACTTGCAATTTCTGGTACCACATTCTAGGAGACTGCTTCGAACCATACAAAAATTTCTTTAATTTTTAGAGCAGACTTTGTTTACCTTTTTCAATGAAGTGCTCAGGCTAGGACATATAAATTTCTTCTTCTAGTTCTCCATGAAGAAATAATGTCTTCACATCCATCTGCTCAATCTCTAAGTCATATGTTGTTGCCAATGATAACATAAATCTAGTAGATGTCAGCTTTTCTACAGGGGAAAAAATTTCTCCATAATCAATTCCCTCTATTTGGGAAAATCCCTTTGCAACCAACCTTGCCTTATACTTTTCTACACTACCATCTAGACCAGTCTTTTTTCTAGAATACCCATTTACAACCAACAGACTTTCGCCCTTCAGGAAAAGGTACCAAATCCCAAGTTTCATTTTTCTTCAATGATTCCATTTCCTCATTCATGGCTTCCAACTAGGAATTTGAATTAGACATGCTAATAGCTTCTTTTACAGTCCTAGGCTCATCAGTGCTAGTAATCAAAGCATAGGCATAGTTCAAATCTAACATAGAGAAACCATACCTATCAGGTTGTCATTTTTCATGTGTTGTCCTTCTTACTGGCTGAGGTTGTGGTTCTTCATCTTCAGAACTCTTAGAGCTACTTGAACTCTCTTCAATTTTAGGTACACCATGTAGTTCCTCTTTTTCTGGACCCTGATGAATCTGAACTACATCATTCTTCTTTTCTCTTTTATCTGTCTCAAGCTGTGGATCGACTACTAAAAATTTCAGCTCACAAAATATTACACTTCTACTGTAGAAAACCTTCTTAGTATAAGGATTCCAAAGCTTGTATCCCTTCACACCAACCCCATAGCCGATGAAGATACATTTAACAAATTTGTTCTCCAACTTTGATCTTTTCTCATTGGGCACATATACATATGCCTCACAACCAAAGACACGGATATGTCTCAGAGAGGGATTCTTATTAGACCACGCTTCCAAAGGTGTCTTGTCAACTAGAGAAGAAAAAGGTGAATGATTTACCAGGTAACATGTCATAGCCACAACCACAACCCAAAAATTCTACTCCAGACTAGCACTACTCAACACACTTCTTGCTCTTTCCATTAACGTTCTGTTCAACCTTTTAGCAACTCCATTCTTTTGTGGAGTATACGGTGTAGTTTTATGCCTTTTAATCCCATGGACTTTGTAGTACCTTTCAAATTTTGCAGAACAAAAATCATCGCCATTGTTCATCCTCAAGAATTTGATTTTATGTCCAGTCTGATTCTCTACCAAAGTTTTAAATTCTTTAAACCGACTAAACACTTCTGATTTACTCTTAAGAACGTATATAAATTCCCTTCTCGAATAGTCATCAATAAAAGAAACATAATATCTAGATTTCGATAATGAAGGAACATTAATTGGACCAAACACATCAGAATGAACATAATCTAATACACCATAAGATTTATGAGGACTCAAATAAAAGGAAACACAGTGTTGCTTTCCATAAATATAGTGTTCACAAAAATTGAACTCAAGGTTACAATCATCAAGCCCTTCAACAAGATTTTTATTTTTCAAGGTTTTTAAACCTTTCTCACCTATGTGACCGAGTCTATGATGCCACAACATGGTCTTCTCTACTGGGAGTTTCACCTCCAAGGCATTTGCAGCCAAAGAAGCATCTTCATCTTCCTCTATAGGAACAAATTTTCTTGATTTTATAGAGGCGTTGTTGCATTGAATAGGACATGCATCCAGCTTGTACAGAGTGCCAGTACGTACACCCTTATCCAACACCATTTCACCTCTAGCCATATTACATCCTTTACTTGAGAAAGAAACTTCCACACCAGCATCATTTAGCTTACTGACATAAAGTAAGTTACGAGCCAAACCTGGTATGCGTAGTACACCACCAATCCCTTTGATTCTTCCATCAGGGAACTATATTTTGACTCTTCGATGACCAACAATCTCCAATGTTGAATCACTTGCCAAGTACACCTTTCCACCATCATACTTCTCGTACTTAGTGAACCATTTTCTATGAGACATCATGTGAAAGGATGCACTTGAGTCAACCAGTCAGACATCATCTAATGCCTGTGCTGCCAAGACTGCAATGAAGGTATTTGAATCACTCTAAGATGAGTCATTTCTTGAGGCATTACTCTTCTTTTTCTCCTTACAATCCTTTCGGATATGACCAGGATGCCCACAGTTCCATCATTTCACCTTGGAATTTTTATCAGGAGACTTTGATCTCCCTATAGATTTAGATTTGGACTTCTTGTCCTTCTTCTTGCCTTTCTCATTTGATCTACCTTGAACAACAAGGGCCTCTTTGGCCATCTCTAAAGACTTCCTCTGCATCTCTTCAGACAATAGTAAGGCAACAACATCTTCCATCTTGAAAGTAGTGTTTGTACTTCCAATAGCCATTGCAAGATGATCCCAAGTGTCAGGTAACAAACATAACAAGAGCATGCAACGATCCTCCTCCTCAATATTTACACCCACAGATGCCAATTGAGAAACACTCATATTAAATGAGTTCATATGGTCTACAAAAAATGCACCTTCTTCCATCTTCAAGGAGTACAAATTCTTCCTTAGGAATAACTTATTTACCAGAGAATTTCCTTGATAAATATCACCAAGATTCATCCATAATTAAATTGCAAACTTCTCCTCATGGATGTTCAAGAGTACAGAAGCAACTAGACTAAGTCTTATCAGACCTCTCGCTTTTCTATTTACAAGGTCCCAATCTTCTTGCTTCATACTTTGTGGCATAGCTCCAGACACAACAATCTAGAGGTCTCTATCTACAAGCAAGTCTTCCATTTTGAGTTTCCATAACTCAAATTTTCCACCAGTGAATTTTTCAATCTCTACTCTACCTGATGTACTCGCCATCTCAAATAGAACTAGGTTCTAACTTTGCAAGACTCCTAAAGGAATAATATTAGCACAAAAAACCAGCCTTACTAACAAGGATAATATAGTTGGCCAGGCTCTGTTACCACTTGAAAGGAAAACCTGAGGTGCGGAAACGCTTTCCTAACACTAAAACTACAGAGGAGAAGTGCAAAGACCAGTTTTAAAACTTCTTAAAACAACTGAGATGAACACATACAGGGTAACAAGAGAAACAAAAATAAACAAATACAAAGATAAACCAGATTTACATGGGAAAACCCTTTTGGGAAAAAACCCACCACACCAAGAGAAGGCACTTTGTATTACAGTAAAATAAATTACAAAACAAAGCTCATAGTCCTCACTCTCTGATAGTTAGCTCACAACAACAGACTTGAGTTTTCATGCACTCACTATTACAATACTTTTTTCAGTATACAATGAATACTTCTAACCTATCTTACTTCACCATCACCCTTAGTGACTATATAATATAATCGACTATACAAGTCATACATCACATTAATCATACCAAACAATCACATGCCTTAATTATGCACCATTCACCCAATCAAGCAATCTGATATTCTGATTGATCTACCCTGTAATCACACATCGGGCTGCCCAAGCATTAACTCTCTTGCCTTAATCAAATTTTGTCATCAGCCAAAACACGTCTTGTAATTACTACTTTCACCACTCTAGACTTTGATCAATCAGATGTTGATTACTTGCCATGTGCTACCTCTCTATTTATTCACCACTTCCAATCAAGTCTGAACAATCAACACAACTGTCAAACACCTCTTACCGCGCTACCTCACCGAGCCAAAGAGGCCATCACGGTACTACTCCAAGGTTGATAGACCTCCGCAATATGGCGGTGCCATCGCCCAACCGTAGGTCCCTTCTAACACCCTCGCAATATCGAGGTATTGGCATGTTTTCCAGCCCATCGCTTAACACTGCATCACTGTCGAGCTTGGATCGACCTTCCGCGATATGGTGGTGCCACTGCCCAACCACAAGGCTGAGCAACACCTCCCTTTGTATGGAGGTAACCGCTAGAACCTGCAAATAAACACACCGCACTACCTCACCCCAACTGCAAGACCTCCATGGTAAGCAGTTAACCGTTATCTTTGACTGCCAAGGCTTACCGCGAAATGGCCGAAAGGCCATCGCGGTGTGGTGGTAAGAGGACTTCACTAATTGTCGATACTCATTGTGGCCACCGTGCCACCAACGAGCACCCTCTATGGTAGGGAGATAAGACTTCATGCTGACCGTGCCCATCCATTGCGTTATCGCTAGCCCAAGACGGAGACCTCGTGGTATGGTGGTAGCACCGCCCAACCACGGACAAAGAAACAGAGGCCTGTGGTAAGGCGGTAAACCACACAACCGTACCTCTAAGAAGAGATCTCTGTGGTAGAGAGGTAAAGGTTGAGAAAGAAGGTAATTTCACCAAGTCTTTTCAAAAGGTACAAGATAGAAGTTGAGGCACCTGTTCCCAAAAAATGCAACTTGCTAGCCTTGTGAAGCAATTTTATTCCATGAGTGTCTAGCATAATAAATTTTTCTAGCCTTGTGAAGAAATTTTATTCCATGAGTGTCTATCATAATGCAACTTGCTAGCCTTTTGAAGCAATTTTATTCCATGAGTGTCTAGCATAATGTAGCTTGCTAGCCTTATGAAGCAATTTTATTCCATGAGTATCTAGCATAATGTAGCTTTCTAGACTTGTGAAATAATTTTATTCCATGAGTGTCTAGCATAATAAAACTTGCTAAGCTTGTGAAGCAATGCTCATTTTTATGTATACACACCTAGTGAATATCGAAATTCACTAGACCTAGTGTGTTTCTCATTTTTGCTTGGGCACTGACCTAGTGAATAGCAGACTTCACTAGCCCTTGCAAGTACATTTTATGGATGCATACGATAACACAAATTTCTAGTCCATCTTTTTTATTTTTTGCATTAATTTTGACATTGAATGTTTGTGTACCTTGTATCATTGCTACACATGTGTGTTATTTTGTGCCTATGATGGTTTTCCATGAGATCATAGATCTTGAGGGCTTGATCACTCTCCTTGATCCTTTGCAATCTTATCTTTTTAACAATTATACAATTGAACCTCCCTTGACATATATTTCTCTATTTTAGTACGAGTCTGAGCGTAAGTTCACACTCTCACTAAAGTGGGGGCTAAATATAGTGTAGAAAATTGTACCTCTATAATTTCACACTATGTTTGGGTCCCTTCACTTATGGACTTAATTAAGCTTCTAATTTTCCAAATTATGCATTCCAAAGCCTTAGTCTTGCCATTTTTCAGAAGGGGAACCAACATTAAATAAATGCATTTAATAATTAAATTGCCTTGGATCATATGTGTATTGGAAGTGTAGGCTAGGACCCATTCACCCATGGGTGAATGGGTCCCCTTTATGAGCCATGACCCAAATTGAAATATGTTTTGGTGGCATTTTAATGATCAAAATTTAAATTGTAAGTGTCAGATTTTGGAACCTAATTTTTGAGAAATTGGATAAACACCTATAAATATAGTCATTTGATCATTTAAAATCTAACACTTAAGGAGAAAATTTTGAGAAGAAAATATTATTTTCAAGAGCATTCAAGAGTAACATCATCAGTCATTTTTAGCATCAATCAAGATCCTAACATCATGTCAAATTTTATGTGTATTCATGTTGTTCCTTAAGAAGGGTGGTGTTAAAATTAGAGGGTAACTTGGTACCATTTTCAGCTAACATAAGAAAATAGTGGTTGGGATATAAAGCAAGAATAGTGTTTATGACTTTCATTACATCAAGGTCTTGTTGCATTTATTGCAGTATTATTGGTGATAGCTCAAAGGAATATTGAGTGTTTCCTTTTAAAGAAGGAGTAACCTCTAAAGAATATGGTTGGGGTATTTTATATCCACTTGGTATGAATAGATGGGGAGGTATACCAAAATCATATTGATTTTCATTCATGTTTGACTTTATGCTTGAATCAATTTGATGACATTTCGTGAGCTTTTTGTGTTGAGACCTTGAGACAGAATACAATTTTTTCAAGACCTTGATAGATAATATATGAGGTGAAATTGGATTATTGGTATGGATGCAAGGTTTTGGAATTCTTAGAAGATGACTAGACTTGGATAAGGTATGATGATTTAGATTGCTTTGATAGTTTGATTGATAAAGGATGATATTGGATATAACCAAACTAGGCCAAATTCAATCTAGATCTCTAATGATAAAAAATGACGGGATTGGGATTGTTTTACTTGAAGTAGACTTATGAGCCCAATAAAAAGGATAGAGTGGTGTCTACCTACAAGTGTGAATAAGTAGAAAAGAATAAAACACTCTTAATGAAACATTGTATCAAAGATTAAGCAAATAATCTACTGAAAGCATCTCATTGTCTCCTATCTTCAAAGATTTATTAAGCTATTGTGATCTCAGATTTAAATAACACTATAACTATTAAAATGACAATCTAAAGAATGGAATGATGCTGATGTAATGATGTGAAGCTAAATGATAATACTAAATGATAGAGAAACTACTGTAACATGAATTGACATAAAAATTGATGAAAGAAGCTATAGGAGGCAGCCATGATATGATTCTAAAATGTTTGATGCTTAAATTGCTTGATGCTTGATGATTGAATGATTGAATTCCTACAGAGTAAGATTACATAGGCTTGATAATCTGGATCCTTTTTCTTGGTTGAATGAAGCTTTATTTATAGATTTCCTAGCAGCTAAAATGCACAGGGATAGCAAAGAGAGGCTTGGATTCAATCTGGAGGATTGAATGGTGAGAGATGAAGGAGATTGAGAAGATTTTGGGGATTGTCTCTACCCATGAAAACACCAGGCAAGAGAAGAGGAAGGATTGATGAAAGAGGATTGAGAGATAAATTTGCAATTTGTCTCCAATTTATCTCCAAAACTTTCCGTGAAGTTTGAAGGCATTAATTTTGACATAGGATATCTAATTTGATTTTGAGGAAATATAGAGGAATATTCTTTATGCCTTTATTTAAATATTTTTGATTATTTAGATTAGCCAAAGAGGGATAAATAATTTAATAAAACAAACTATAGAAGTTGTTTATTAAATTAAAATAGAAGAATATGGTAATTAATCAATAAAGTGTTTAATATTTATTTAATTAATTTAAGATTTGATGTGATAGAATAAAATAGGGTAAAATGATAATTAAATCAAACAAAGTATTTTATTTTGTTTATTTAATTAGGATGAGATAATAGAAGAAACAGAAGAATTTAAATGTGAATGTGAATGTGAACTATATAAATAAATATTTCTATTTATTCAATAGTAGAAGAATTTAGGATAATTAATCAAATAATTAGTATTTAATTAATCAAATTCTCCAGAACAATTTTAGGTGTATACAGTTTGCCCCTCTTTGAAGTGATGTGTTTACGCATTGATTCAAAGAAAATTTTGCTGCTACTATCAATATTGATAAAAAAAATTTAGTATGCCCCAGATATTGATTTTCAAATGATTGATGATAATATAACCCCTCAGAAGATAAATTAATGATTTTATGATTTTTTTTGGTTTTAGAAAATTTCATGATTTTTATGTTTTTTCAATGATTTGATGATGATATGATGAAGAAATAATTTATCTCCTGACATTGATGATAAAATTTAGCCCGTGGATGAATTTCAATTAATTTCATAAATAAAATTAATTAAAATAAAAGAAATCCCCCACAAATCCCTTTTGAAAAACCTATATAAGGTCAAAAGGGTCCTTTTCATCCTCATTTGTACTTTTTGACTTTCAACATCTAGTGATAGAGATATTTTATCTAGTTGGAGCAAGATGCCTATCCCCTACCACACTCACTGGTTCGAGCGCATGCGATGTCACCAATGGCTAGCCATCTACGGACCTCCGGTACGTACCCGTAATCCACCTCAAAATTTGTGCATTCTCGATTTTCGTGCCTCTTTTATGTATTCACATTTTTTTGCTATTTTAGCACATCAATGTCATGCTGTAGCGCTTTGCACTCTGGTGTAGTGCTTACGTTAACTATTGTAGCGCTTTTGTTAATTTCTCTAGCGCTTTTGTAGAAAAGTTTAGCGCTTCCATAAATGAGGACTTAGATAGTTTGATTTAGTGCTTCGATGCTCGATTGTAGCGCCTAGAAAGTTCTAGCGCCTTGATGCAATAAGTTGGCACATTGATGGTCTATTATAGCGCATTAATGAAAGTATCACTTTGATGGACTGTTATAGCGCGTTGATGCGATTAAATAATGCTTTGAATTAAGCAGCACTTTGGATGCCTGTTATAGCGCGTCGAAGTGCCGAAATATCGCTTATGGTTTTGTAGCGCTTTAGATGTCTATTTTAGTACATCTGAATGATGAAATAACACTTTTGATTTTTAGCACTTTGAACGCCTGTTATAGCGCAACCATGTTAGATTTGCTGATTTTGAAATAGTTAACCTTAATTTCGTCAATTTCGATCATGTCCATTCTTTGGTTTGGTATGATTTGATTATCCAAATTCCCTTATAACTAATTCTAATGATTAATAAGATTTACTCTCATGATAGGCGAGAAATAATCCCATTTGTGATGATCCTCATGATAGATGAGGAATGATTTCATATCTGATAAACCTCATGATAGGTGAGATTAGATAATGTTTGTGATGAACCTCATGATAGGTGAGGTTTGTTGATGTTTGTTCATGAATTTTGATTGAAAATTCATACCAAAGTTTGATTGGATCTGATAGTAGAATGACTTTTGATTTTTGACATAGTCTAGTGATTTTAAACTTTTTATGATGATAGGAACGTCTGGGTAATCTCTAGATGTGAGAAATTTCAATGGACTAAAAATTTGATTCCTCATCTGGCTCTTGATGAGATTTAGATCATAGCTCAATGTGGTCTGTCTAGTCTTCTTGATATGCCCCAGATTAGGATTAATCTGGGTCTCCTTACTGCTTTGGCCGAGCGGTGGCACAACGACCATAACACCTTCCATCTACTCACCGGTGAGATGACGATCACACTAGAGGATGTGTGGTAGATTTTATAGATACCTTTTATTGCAGAGGTAGTAGTCTATGATTCACATGAGGTTGGGGGGAGAGATGCACTCCATAGAGTTTTTCAGGATCAACATATTGCTGGCTCGATTGTTCAATGGCAGACGATGGTTGATGCCTATGCTAGCCTAACAATAGTGCTAGCTGGATTTATTGGAGGCTTCCTTTATCCCGATCATAGGTCAAAGGGATTCTCTGTGGGTTGGGGTCGTATTATTAAGAGCATGGTCATGCACGAGACCAGATATGCATGGGGGATGTGTATGCTAGCCCACCTTTATCACAATTTACATTCAGTTGTGTATTTGGGAGGACACAACCTATCAACATGGATGACTCTATTATAGGTTTGGGCATGGGAGCATTTTTCCATTGTGCGACCATTTTTGGTACTTGACAGACCTACAGGCAGACCCTATGTTTTCCACTATAGAGGCCGACTTACCTAGTCTTAGACGGGTAAGTTAGAGCATTGGAGACGGGTTTTGGATGACTTGGAGAGTGTCATTTGGTGGTCATATTTGGATTGTGAGTAGTGGGAGGATGATGATGCAGTACTTGGGTAATTATGTGACTCCATGTATTTGATCGACAAGACTCCTTTTGTTCTTGAGAGATTTTTATTTCGGTGGGTTTATAGGTAGTACAATATCGTGTAGTGTATGCCTCAAGGGGTTGCTCATTATGCTCGATGACAGAGTGATACAACAGATTGGGGGCCATGCTTGTCTTATGAGACATTAGTGGAGGGATATAGGACTCTACAGCCATCGGTTTGGGATATGTGCAGGGATATTGCAGAGGTAGCAGTGACTGGAGAGTATGCCGCATTTTTGGCTTTTCATCCATGTCCTCAGATTACCATTCCTGATGAGCCAACACCATTACCTATGGAGGAGGATGCTGCCAAGGATCCTACAGTAGCTGTTGAGGGTGAGGAGGATAGTGGTGATGAAATTAAGTCGAGCAGTAGTGGGGATAGCAATAGTGATGATGATGAGGATGGTGGTGGTGGAGGTGGCAGTGGGGTTGGGCCAGGTAGTGTCGATCCATCTTCGAGTAGGCCTCACAAGAGGTGAGTAGTGGAGGTGCCTTCTGTTGACCATCAGAAACAAATTTCCAGTTTGCAGATATAGGTACAAACTCTGCAGGGATAATTAGTGCAGGCATAGGGTTTACTCGTGCAAATGTAGACATAGATGCAGATTTAGGCACAGGCTCATGCATAGGCATTGGCATAGGTCTGAGGATAGTTGATAGCTATTCAGACACAGGTTGGTACTTTGACAGTCAAGAGGGACAGTGCCAGATAGATTGCCGAGAGGGCATAGGAGACTGCTGAGACATTACAAAGGGTAGTCAATGGTACTTCTGTTGCTAACTATATGAGGGAGGTTGGCTGGCCGAGAGGCGGAGTTCTACAGGGGCCGATATCATGATGCAATTCCTGCTGATCGTAGTTTGAGTTATGCCCCCTTGAGATCTATGATGGTTATCTATGATTCTATGATGGATGCATTTATTTAATGTGTTATTCTATGATGAATGCTTTAATTTTATGTGATGATTCTAATTTAAAATGCTTATGTATGTATATATGATGTATGGATGTATGATGAATGCATGCATTTTAATGTGATAAAAATAAAAAAGATGATTTTGCGATGGATGATATATGGATAATAATGACATGATTTGCATTTTATTTTAATGTGATAAAAATAAAAAAATAAAAATGATGATTTTGCGATGGATGATATATGGATAATAATGACGTGATTTGCATTTTATTTTAATGTGATGAAATGTATGGATATATTGTGAACGCATTTATTTTAATGTGATGGAATACAAATGTTGATTTTGCGATTGATGATATATGGATGGATGGTGTAAATTATGTATGGGTTGAAATTGATCAAATGCATATGATAATAATGTAATGAATGATATGGTGTAATGAGAAAAAATGATAGTTTGTGACAGATGAATGATATAGTGCAATGATGCTTGATGATGTGAAAAAATTTGATATAATAAATGCACAACTATTTGATGTTAAATGCATGAATGATGAGATGATACAAGCTTTGCAATGATGAGATGATACAAGCTTTGCAATGATGAGATGATGCTCCTATATGTTTTTGATGATTTTTGGTTTATGTCAAGTATACTCAATCATATTTGTAGAAAAGATAATCATTAATTGGAATCCTTTATGTAACAAACACTCTACAGATGTAGAATTTATTATGAATGCAGTCTAATTTTATCATGCAACTATATGCAAACCATTTTCATTTTAACAGTACTTTGTGCTTGGTATCATCATGAAGCTTTTTTGGAATGTTGAAAGTGATTATAAGCGTTAATGGTATATGTTAAACCAATGGCGACCTGAGTACTAATTTCATGATTTTTGATATTGCAAGCGAACACAAGCATCTAGGTATAATTGAACCGAGATGACCTGAGCATTTCTTGCATAAATAGGCAGAGATTAATCATTTTAGTGTGTGAATTATGAATGTCATCGGTGATACATTTGCATAGCACATCCCCGACAATTCACACATTTATATGATTAACGTACAGACAACAGAAATTAAAAATATAATTTTTCTTCCTCGTTTCTCTAGTTCATTTACATCATCGAGGTACTCCAAAGAAATGATAATAATTAATCAAAAGAAAATAATTTATCCATCTTTTACCTAGAGTGTTTCAATCATTATTCAGATTAGATCATCCATCCCGATTTTGTGATGTTTTTGTGATTTTCCAAGATTTTGACCAAAGACCTATCCTAGGGGTCTTGGGGGATGATAAAAGATGAGCCTTGCCTACGTTACACATGCAGAGACCACATAGTTCGACTAACATAGACTCATGTTTTGGTTTTTTGCTTTTCTAGATTGACTTTTTTGACTTGTTTTTGGATTTTCTGATATGATATGGATGTTTGATGCCTTTCTGATGGTGATTGATGTTGTGATTTGATCATTGTTTTTATTTCTTGTCATACTGTTGTTTTCCCATTTGGCGAAGCCGATGTTTGTGTTGCCCCCAGTGATATCCAGATGTTTCCGCCAAGCTAGAGTGAGACATGACTAGGTGAAATGATTTGATAAATGGATGCAATGATGGAAAGACTAATGATATGATATGAAATGGTAATGACGGCCAAACTAATGATCCTAATATGTATCAAAATAGATGAGAAAGCTAGTTTAGAATCACATACGATGCCTATTTCTAGGTTTTCACCATATGTTTTGATTACACCTTTTTTTTTGTATTTTTCTTTTTCTCATTTTTCTTTTTGTATTTTATGTATTTTTTATTTTTCTTTTTGTATTTTATGTTACCAAGACGCCTATTTGCCAGGTTTTCATCAAGGAAACCATTTTCTAGAAGTTTGACCTGTGCACTAGGAAATTCAGGTATAGAACTTTTCGAGATGGATACTATTGATAGGTTCATCAAACAAATCCCCCTTTGATGTTGATAGTTTATAGGCTCCTGATCTGTACACTGATATGATGACAAAAGGACCTAGCCAGTTAGGTTCAAATTTCCTTTTCTTTTCCCTGTCTTGCTGATTTCTAGGGTTCTCTTTTAGAACCAAATCACCAACTTGAAAGACTCTAGGTTTTACCCTATGATTGTAGCTCCTTGATATTCTCTGTTGGTAAGCTGTTAGATGGTTGACATCTTGTTGACGATGCTCATCCAACAATTCTAGTTCTTGAAGTCTAGATACCCTATAGTCCCCATTTGAAATGATACCTCTTAGTGATACACAGAGTGATGGAATCTCTACTTCAATGGGTAGTATGGCCTCTAATCCATATACCAAGGCATATGGTGTAGCTCATGTCGGTGTTCTGATACTGGTTATGTAGGCCCATAGTGTAGGATTAAGCTGAAAATGCCAATCACATCCAACATCATTAACCATTTTCTTGAGTATTTTCAGAATTGTTTTGCTAGAGGCCTTTGCTTGGCTATTTCCCTGAGGATAGTAGGGTGTTGAGAAACGATGTTGGATATGAAACTTCTCACATAATTCTTGGACATCTTAGTTTTTGAATGGACATCCATTATCAGTGATAATAGATTGAGGTATGCCATACCGACATATTATGTAATTCAATATGAATGATGAGATCTATTTTCCAGTGATAGTTGTAAGAGGAACTGCTTCTATCCATTTTGTAAAGTATTCTATTGCTATGATTATGAACTTGTGTCCATTGGATGAAGACGGATTTATCTTTCCTACCAAATCTAGTCTCCATTGACAAAAGGGCCATGTTGATGTGAATGGATGCAATTTTTGAGCAGGTGTGTGAATCAGATTACTATGAAGCTGACACTTTTGGAATTTCTTTACAAACCGATAAGACTCTTTCTCCATACATGGCCAATAATATCCCAAACGAAGGAGTTTCTTCGCTAGAGTTATACCACTCGAATGAGTGCCACAAATACCCTCATGAACCTCATGTAAGGTCATCTCAGATTTGTCATGTTCTAAACATCAGAGTAAGGTACCATCAAGACCTTGATGATAAAGGATGTCGGTGATTAAAATATGTCTGGTGGATTGGCGAATAAAATTGTGTTTTTGATTCTTGGAAAGATCGGGAGGGAGGATATTGTCCTTTAGGTAAACATAGGTTTTCTCATAGATGGAGGTTTCAATGGTCTCTAAATGGCATATGGTATTAGATTTCGAACTATTATAAGAAGGATATGATACTTTTTCTACCATAAACTCATACCGACCGTGTTTCTCTGGCAATTGTAAGAGTGAAGCAATTGTGGCCATAGTGTCTGCTGCTTTGTTCTCTGCCCTTGAAATTTGATCGAATTTGATATTGACAAAAAATTGTTTTAGATCATCTATTTTTTGTTTATAGGGCATCAAATTTTCATCTTTTGTCTAATACTCATCATTTACTTGATAAATGACTAGTTGAGAGTCCTCATATACCTGTAATTCTGTGATCTTCCATTCAATTGCTATTTTGACCCCAATGATTAATGCTTCATATTCCACCACATTATTTGTACATTGAAACATCAGTCTATAAGATTTCAGAATGATGTGTCCCTAGGGAGTGATGAACAAAATCCCTGCTCCAGATCCTCATTGTGTATATAATCCATCAAAATACAATATCCATTGTTGTGGCGTCACTGTTAGAATGTCTGCATTTGGAAACTCCATTGTAATGGGTTGATCATCTGGTAAAGGAGCCTTAGCGAATTGTTTGGTGATTGCTTGAACCTTGATGGATTTTCTTTCCACATATTGAATACCAAACTCACTTAATAGTATGACCCATTTTTTCAGTCTACCTATTAAGGGAGCCTTATTGAGTAGATATTTTAAGGGGTCAATTTTTGCTATAAGCTTGATTGTGTGAGTCATCATATAATGTCGTAGCTATTGAGTAGAAAATACCACCGCCAAGAAAGATTTCTCAATGAAAGTGTAGTTTATTTCATAGCCAGTTAAAGTTTTGTTGATGTAGTAGATGGTGTGTTCCTTTCCTTCATAATCTTCTTGTGCTAATAATGCTCCTAAAGAGATATTTGTTGTTTCAATGTACAATATCAGAGGTCTTCCTTCCATAGGAAACATGAGAATAGGCAGTGACATTAGATATTGCTTTATTTGATCAAACGTTGTTTCACACCCATTATCCCATTTGAAAACAACATTTTTATGCAATAGATGATTGAATGGATGACTGTTGTCCGCCAGTTGGGAGATAAATCTCTTGATTGATTGGATCCTTCCTTGTAGTGATATGAGTTGACTGATATTTCTGGGTGGCAACATCTCCATTATTGCCTCGACTTTCGTTGGATCTACTTCAATTCCCTTTTCTGAGACAATGTATCCCAAGAGTTTTGCTGATGTGACCCCAAAGACACATTTCTTGGGGTTTAGCCTAACATTGAATTTCTCTAGCCTTGTGAAGATTTTTCTCAGAATATGTAGATGTTCTTCCCTAGTACAAGATTTTTCCAGAATATCATCCACATAATCCTCCATGAAGGTGTGCATCATATCATGAAAGATTGTTGTCATTGCTCTTTGATAGGTTGCTCCTGCATTTTTCAAACCAAATGGCATGACATTCCGATAGAAGGTTCCCCATGGACATGTGAATGCAGTCTTCTCCTGATCTTCTGGAGCTATTTTAATTTGGTTGTATCCAGAGAAACCGTCCATTATTGACAACATGGCATGTCCTACTGTCAAGTCCACAATGATGTCTATATTAGGTAATGGGAAATCATCCTTTTGGCATGCTTTATTCAGGTCCCTGAAATCCGTACATATCCTGATGCTATTGTCTAGCTTTGAGATAGGTACAATGTTTGATATCTAGTCGACATAATCAATAGACCTTATGAATCCAACATCTAACAATTTCTTTAGCTCAGCCTTCACCATTAATGCGATATGGGGATGCATTTTTCTCAACTTTTTCTTTACGGGCTTGATTCCCGTAGGTAAAGATAAATGATGCATGAGAAGGTTTGGATCCAAGCCTGGCATATCAGAATATGACCAAGCAAAGTTAATCTTCTTTCCTTAAATAATTTGATGAATTTTGGTCTCTCTTGATCTGTCATAGATTCTGCCAGATGTAGAATTTTCGCTCTTTCTTTAGTGCCAATGTTGACAGACTGTGTTGGCTCCACCAGAACTAATGACCATTCATGATAATGCTCTGGAAGAGTGTCAAATCTCCCATCTTCCAGTGCCTCAGAGAGGTTTTCACTGTTAGATGTGTTCTTTATTTTTTCTCTTTCAAGATATAATGCTGCCATAGAATGGTTTTCACCATTAGATCTATTATCCCTATTTTTACTTTTGCAACTGGAAGATTTGAAACCCTCCTGCCAAGTCGCATTGTTATGAGAATTATGGATAGAACTTGTACAATGTTCGTCACAACATAGGAAATTTACGATGGAATCATCGTTTGCAAATATGGGTACATTTATAGGATCAACAGGTTCCCAGTCAATAAGTTTGGGATGTACTAAAGACATGAAGTCATCAGATTGATTGAGGTTAATGGGGTAAGGGTTAGGAAAACAATGTCATGATAGTCATTATTAGGGATGTCAAGATCGATGAAGGTACCCTCTTCAAGATCGTCTAGTTCACTTGATGTCTGTTCGTCCCCACTTGAGTCATTGATATTTAGTGATCCTGATACGAATGGTCTAGACCCAGAGATTTTTCCCTCCTCACGTGTAGGTGCATATTATTGTATTACATCAATTTGGATATTGGTATAAGATATATCAAAACACAGATCCCATTCATACTCATTAGAATCCGTTTCAAGGCTATCTCTAACCTAAAGGATTCTTTCAACAACCTTCTTTGTCATTTCTTGTTTTTGTTCTTCAGAGTATCCCATTCCTGTCTTCTCTTTTGAATGAAGAGTGAGGGGCTGAATAGGTTCTACGATGCCTTCCTTCCTTTTTCCAACAGGTCCCTGACCCTCATAATCCATTTTTTCTAGGATAGCCTTCCCTTTGCCATATTTGTCTATAT
Organism: Sequoiadendron giganteum; assembly: GCA_007115665.2. Lineage (NCBI taxonomy): Eukaryota > Viridiplantae > Streptophyta > Pinopsida > Cupressales > Cupressaceae > Sequoiadendron > Sequoiadendron giganteum. The sequence continues at coordinate 360,414,841 of CM021101.1, forward strand.
TGATATTGATATTCTTGATAATGATATTTGATGTCGATGGTTCCTCATCTTTGTATAACCAATCAAGGATTACTTTGTTGTTTGATTCATCCTTTATGGTACTGGATTTTACAAACCTTTCTTCTAGAACTATGATAGGTAGTGATGTTTGATGTTTGACCATTGATGGTTGGCCATATGTCTTTGGAGATGGCATTAACTATGAAAGATTAAGCGATTGCTCCATAGAATATTGCCCCATTCCCTTGTCTGTCAGCTAGACCTGCTCTTGAAATTTTTGTGATAAAGAAGTTTGGGGATCTGGATTGTCTGTTAATTGAGTGTCAATAAGATTTGTATCTTTTGCTTTATCCTTCTTCTCTATCCATTTGGTGGTGATATTTGGACGTTTTTCCTCATTTGATGACTTTGAACTGGATGCTTCCCTATTGTGAGGCACAAAGGTATCTTGAGAGATCCTAAGTGTGTCACAATGCTGAGGATGATTATAATCAGCTGATATAGTCACCTCCTATCCATTTACTGGGAATTTTAAGCATTGGTGATATTTGGAAGGAATTGCCTGCATTTCGTGGATCCATGGGCATCCTAAGAGCATGTTGTAAGTTAACTCTCTTTCTAGTACCTGACATACTATGTGTTTCATCATTGGTCCCACTTGAATGGGTAACACAATTAGTCCCTTTGAAGATCTCTCTTCCTCATCATATGCCTTTATAGTAGTTTTCCTTGGGGCATCAATAGCATCATCTGAATAACCGAGTGCATGGATTAATTTTAGAGTGCAAATGTTCAAACCAACTCCCCCATCTATTAATACTGTTTTGACATGATGATTGTGGATCAAGACTTCGATATGGAGTGCGGTGTTATGGGGATGGTTGAGTGACACATCATCCTATTCAGAGAATGATAGACAGTGTGGTGTAGTCAAATGCCCCACCATAGCCTAGAATTGATAAACATCTAGATTTTTTGGTACCGTAGTGGCAACTAGTGCTTGTTCTAGAACCTCCTTATGTGATGGTGATAGTTTGCGGAGTTCTAATATTGATATTTGTGCTAGAATGTTTTGAAGATGATCGAAAATGTTATAATGAGACGAAGGTGGATATGTGTTTTTAGGCCCAACTCCCTTTAAGACTACCTTAGATTGCTCCCTTGTCATTACATTTGCTAGTTGATTGTCTTGTCGTTCTTTGATTTTTAAAATGTTTATTTGATTTCCAGAGACTTGTATGCTGGGGAGAAAATCCAAAGGGCTAGTGCCGTTGGTTTTGTGTTTGTGCATGTTATGACCAACTGTATTATCATTTTCCACTTCCGTGAGACAAAGGATCATTTTATCATAGACATGATTGATATTTTTACCTTTGTTTTTCACAGAAGATGATGCTCCTTTGTCATAGTTTGGTAAAGGGTCCTTTAAGGCTGAATGATCATTATTGTTTTGGTGTCCCTCTACATATATCTTGTTATTGTTGATTAGATCTTGAATTGTGCGTTTTAACTCCATGCAATCATTAGTTTTGTGGCCTTTATTGTTGTGGAAGTTTCAGTAATCTATGTCATTCAACCTTGGTGGTTTGACCTTTGGATCCCAAAATCTTACTTCCCATGTAGTGATAAGACCACTTGTGACTAGTTCTTTCATTGCTGATTCCAATGTTTGGCCTAAAGGTGTGAACCTATGCCGGTTTGATGATTTTTGGTATGTTTGCGGTTTTGTGATTTCATTGTTTTGAATGACATTTGACTTAATGATTTGATCATTGTTTTGATTTGTTTTTGAAGTAGATGATGTCAAGTTGAAAACGGGTTTGGCATTTTGTAAATCACTTGTCATTTTGTTGGTCCCCGTATTCCTATTCTTTTGCCAAAATTTTGGTTTGTTACTGTTGGGGTATTGATTTGTGTTATTTGATTTGTCATTGAAATGTTTAATAACCCCTCTTTTGACCAACGCTTCCTCAATCTTAAGGCCATTTTCTATCACCTTTTCAAAAGTAGGAGGACATTGCAATTCAAGTCTATAACTCATATCCTCCGTCAAATTTTCAATGAACAACTCCATTTTCTCTTCCTCAGGAATGGAGCGAGGAAATCTAGTGAATAGTCATCGCCATCTTTGTAGAAAGGACAAGAATGTCTCCCCTTTGTTTTGTTTCATGTTATATAGATCCTTTATCATCACATTGTGTTGGATGTTAAAAGAATACTGGGAGATGAACCTGTTAACAAGTTCTTCAAAAGTCTCGATTCTTGGCTATAATTTGGAAAACCATTCCATACACGAACCTCCCAAGCTTCTTGGGAATAATCTCATTAGGTAAGTTTCCTCTTGAGCAAAATCTAGGCTCATGGTTTAGAATTCATGAATATGATCAATCAAATCTATCTTTCCATTGTATTTTTCATACTTGGGGAATTCACAGTGTCGAGGAAAAGGTATCATGTCGACTGTTGCATGAAAAGGATAAGGAAAAATGTCCTGTACTACATATCTTTTGGTGTTTCCTTTTGTCATGTCTTGTATTTTTTGTTGTAAGATTTTCTTTTGGGATGTTAAGGCAATAACCAAATCTATACCTTGTGTGGGTTGTGGTATTTCAGTTTCGCTTGTTCCAGGTGCTTCTCTTAGGCAATTTACATCAAAGTCTTTGGGAAGCTTAGCACCTAATTCAACCAACATTAAGAGGTATTTCCCCATGTCCTGTTCTAAGATCTTTTCCATGAATTTATGGAATTTTGGATCCTGTTGGGCTATTTGTATGTCTTTTGGAGTTATTTCATTTTTGTCACTTTGATGTAGACTATTCTAGGGATTTTCTTCTGCCATTGTATTTGATGTTTCAAGTTCCTTTTCTAAGAGCTTCTATTTTTTTAACCTAGTGAAGATTGGCATACAAGTGTTTTGTTCTTTCTACCAAACTTTGATCTTCTATGTTAGAAAATGTCAAGTGAATTTTTAACAAAGTCAAATAAGATGATATATCTTATTGATAAGACTAGGTTAAAAATTTGATTACTATGCCTTGTTTCATGATGATAGGATGATAATATCCTGATGATGAAACTTTAGTGTAATAATCAAGATTTTGATTTGATTTGACACTTAATGATTTGTAAGATCTGCATTTTAGTTGAAAAGGATGGAAACTTGTAGGGACCTATTTTATTTTGGTTTCTAGACAGTGATTCTAATAAAAAGATACTTCTTCTTTGGTAAAAATATGTGTTTAGATGACAGACAAACTAACTGATATGTTTTGGAACTCTTTGATCTTAAAAGCACTAAAACAGAGTTCAGAAGCACTAAAACAGGTTTTGTAAGCGCTATTTCACAGAAGCGCTAGAACAAAGTTCAAAAGTGTTGGAACAGATGATGGAAACGCTATCCTTATGGATGCACTGAAATAGTGCTTGGAAGCGTTATTTGATGGAAACACTATAACAGTGATCGTAAGTGCTAAAATAGTGATCGTAAGCGCTAAAACAGTGCTTGGAAGCGCTATTTTATGAAAGTGCTAAAACAGAGTCCCGAAGCACTGAAACAGATTTCCAGAGCGCTAAAACAAGAGGGTCGATGTTTAAGACTCCTTATTGCAAAATTTGACTTGGCCTTGTGGCATATTCTATCATCGGTTGTGGGATGTAGGACTGACTTATGGATTGGCTATGATTGTGATATTATGTGAGGGCTCTCCTTTGGAAGAAAGCTTGTGTATAAAGGGGTTCTACTATGTACTCAAGAGTATGACCTCTAGAAAAATTGTGATACCTATGAATGAAGGTTCTATGTTGTAATAAGATCTTTCGACTTTGATATAAGAAACACCTTTTCCTCAAAATATTTTGATAACCAAGTGGCCTCTTGGGTTTGTTGATTTTGATGGTTTTCTTGACAAACTTGGTTGATTTCCACTCTCGAATCATAAGTTTTTCTAACCTGATTTAACTTGCAATTTTCTGGATGATCTTTTCTCTGATTTTTAATGATTTTTGAAAACACAACAAGAAAATTATAGAATAATTGTTTTAGAATCTGAACAGATAGTGTATATTCAAGAACCATGAATGGTCCTTATTGTTTTTTACTAGTTTGTTTTGAAAAATATACAATTTAGACAGACTCACTCTTAAGGTCAAAAAGGTCATCATTATACTCAACAACCCACATCTTAAAATTGTATTGACTCACACAGCCGTGTCACCTCCTAGAGGGCGCTCGTGTTTTTGTCATTTCTAGGTGTGTACTCAAAGTTGGATTTCTCGTCCTCTGAGCAAACAGTCCTTGGCAATTATATGGTGAGTGTCTTGGGGGAAAATTATTCCCTCCCCTTGCACCGAGAGTATTACAATATCTGGTTACTGACTCGGCTGGATATTACACTATGGTTCATAGATAGGGTTTCTGTGCAGTGCGGCAATTGATAAACTCCCTCAGTAAACCTCCCAATCTTAAGAATAAAGATTTTGGGGATGGTTATCTATGAACACTACCATCAAGTTGGAATTTCATCAACAACTTTCATTTTGATTAGAGTGGGTTGGAATCCTTGGCTTTAGGCGTTCCCACTTAGGTCGTTCCGTAGGGTGAGTACTTTTTCCCACTACGACAGGCCTTCTAAAGGTTTTAACAAAAGCATAAATTTGCATGAAAATAAAGGATGAGTCTGGCACTTTGATCACCCAGTTAAGGGGAGAGCATAAGCCTATTCACCACACAAGCACAATGGATAAATGATTCGTTTTAAGCCCAAAAGACAAACTTTGCTAATCTATGTGAAGAGTTTGCTTCACAAAAATCATGGTGTCTATTTTAACTGATATAGAAAAAGTGTGATGGCTACCCTAGGATTGATAAATTTTAAACCAAATGATTGTCCTAGGATTGGTTCATTTTAGTCCAAATGTATCAAAATGAAATTCTGGCTGTGGTCACGTCGGATCCAGATAACAAAATACAGAAGCGCTAAAATAGTCAATGAAAGTGCTATAGTATTTCACAGTTGTGCTAAAACTGAAAGTGCTGAAATAGAGTAGTGAAGTGCTAAAGTATTTCATGGATGCGCTATATCAGCTATATTGGAGATTGGTGATCGATGCACTGAAACAGTTCATGGAAGTGCTATAGTAGAAAGTGCTAAAACTTTTAACAAATGCGCTATAGTTTCATGGAAGCGCCGAAACAAAGCATGGAAGCACCATAGTTTTCCATGGATGTGCTATAGTTTTTGATGGAAGCGCTGAAATAGAACACGTTGGAAACTTGCACGACACTTTTCAGAAAAAATGCAAAATATGGGGTTAAGGCCCCACAGTGGGCACCAAATTGTAAGTGTGAATAATTAGAAAAGAATAAAACACTTCTTAATGAAACATTGTATCAAAGATTAAGCAAATAATCTAATGAAAGTGTCACATTGTCTCTTATCTTCAAAGATTTATTAAGCTATTATGCTCTCAGATTTAAATAACACTATAACTGTTAAAATGACAATCTAAAGAATGGAATGATGTTGATGCAATGATGTGAAGCTAAATGATAATACTAAATGATAAAAGAAACTACTGTAACATGAATTGACACAAAAATTGATGAAAGAAGCTATAGGAGGCAGCCATGATATGATTCTAAAATGGTGGATGCTTAAATTGCTTGATGCTTGATGATTGAATGATTGAATTCCTATAGAGTAAGATTGCATAAGCTTGATAATCTTGATCCTTTTCTTGGTTGAATGAAGCTTTATTTATAGATTTCCTAGCAGCTGAAATGCACAGGGATAACAAAGAGGCTTGGATTCAATTTGGAGGATTGAATGGTGAGAGATGGAGGAGATTGAGAAGATTTTGGGGATTGTCTCTACCCATGAAAATACCAGGCAAGAGAAGAGGAAGGATTGATGGAAGAGGATTGAGAGATAAATTTGCAATTTGTCTCCAAAACTTCCTGTGAAGTTTGAAGGCATTAATTTTGACATATTTTGACATAAATTAGACATAGGATATCTAATTTGATTTTGAGGAAATATAGAGGAATATTCTTTATGCCTTTATTTAAATATTTTTGATTATTTAGATTAGCCAAAGAGGGATAAATAATTTAATAAAGCAAACTATAGAATTTGTTTTTAAATTAAAATAGAAGAATATGGTAATTAATCAATAAAGTGTTTAATCTTTATTTAATTAATTTAAGATTTGATGTGATAGAATAAAATAGGGTAAAATGATAATTAAATCAAACAAAGTATTTAATTTTGTTTATTTAATTAGGATGAGATAATAGAAGAAATAGAAGAATTTAAATGTGAATGTGAATGTGAACTATATAAATAAATATTTCTATTTATTCAATAGTAGAGGAATTTAGGATAATTAATCAAATAATTCGTATTTAATTAATCGGATTCTCTAGACCAATTTTAGGTGTATACACTACCAACTAATGAGTATCCAAATATCCTAAGATATTTTATCTACTAGTGATATGGGCTAACTTAAATTCCTACTTGAAATAGGAAATTTTTCAATAAAAGAGTAAAGCTAGAGACAAAAGGTAAAAGATCTAGATTGGCATATGACAATTTTGGTCCTTGGATGCAAGGTGAATGGTTGATAAATGGTATGTTGATTATAGATGAAGACAAGTTAAAATAATGGTTTTTCTAAGTCTTATCAAGGAGAATAGTCCTAAAGTCCAAAAGATGAGATAGAACATTGATGGATAGGGGATGGGGTTTGAATCAATATTTTGATGTTGGATGAAGATGATGGACTCAATTTGGATGTTTTAGCTATGTTCTAGGTCTTCCTAGATAAAATTCTAAATTTTTTTTTGCAATGGTTTGGAATCTCAAGGATTAATCAAAAGCGCCAAATTACTGATCAAAAGTGTAAAAGTACTAATCAAAAGTGCTAAAGAATTGATCAAAAGCACCAAATGAAAGTAAAATGCATAGAAGGATAGATCAAGGGTGTTATTTATGCTAGCTAGATGCACACAATTACAAGTCAAAAGTGTAGCTCTATGTGTCAAAAGAGTTATTCTGTAATGGATGATTTTTGGATAATTTTTTTTTTGGCAAGAGATCAAACAACAAATACAATAGTTGATGATTCTTGAGGGTTGATTTGAAATGGATTTTAATGGTTTTACACATTAGAATATATTCCAAACACATTAATATCCCTATAATTATTCAAGTGGGAGTGTCTTCATAATCTAGGCCCACATGATAATATACCTCAAGATAGTGCAAAGTATAAATCTTTCAACATTTGATAGATAAGGATTTCTAGGAAATCTATGGACTAAGGACTCATCTACAAATTCTTGAGCCTAGGAGGGTCTCTCCTAGTATCTTCACCTCCAATTCTCTATGGAATAAGGTTCTTAGGATTAGTTAGTCATGATGATGTTCACTCTTGAGGTACAAATTTCACTCTCCCTCATTTATATACCCTTCCTAAATCCATGGTTAAGGTCATCCCTTGGGGTGATGAAATCCCCAAGTAGGCCTCCTAAAGGGAAAGATTGATGCTAGTGTTTTTTATACCCATATCACATGAAGCACGAGGGGAGAGAATACATAAGCTAGCTCAACCTTGGGTTAAATAAACACAAGTAAATTAGAGGGTGTTTTTTTATCTCCAAGATTATTTTTGTGTGAGAGAGTATACACACCAACTATCCTACACAAGTATAAAACAAAAGTTAAATTATCCCTTAATAAATCAAATGTGCAACTACTATAGTGATAAAATAATATTTGACAAGATTCCTACACTAAATAATGTTAGTATTCTAAAAAAATTGTTCTTCAACCAATGATAGACAAGCTGCAACAATTGAGTTAGTTTCTAAGGCCACAAAGGTTAGCTAAAAAATAACTTCCAACAGAAGTTTAGTTATACCAATCAGAAGTGTGGTAATATAGATCAATATTGAAATATTGTTGTCATTGATGTCAAAAGAGGATATATGTGTGGTATCATGTGAGTGGGTTTTTTGGTGTGTGTCATGGAGATCAGAGGATTATTGTCTAGAAGTTTTGGAGGCATATGTGAGAAGTGAGCTGTTTTGAAAAAAGTTGCACTATTGCTCTGAATGTTACAAAGTTGTCATGAAACTATAAGAGTTTCTTCCTATCATCAAAAGATAAAAAATATGCATATTTGATATGGTTTTCTTGTGAGCTTCTCAAAGGTGTAATTTACAGAGTTAGATGGTAAAGGTTGAGCTCAAATTGTTTATTTTATGCTCTCAGATAGAATTAGAGTTTGGCACATACACCCTAGGTCTTACAATCATGGCGATGAATAAAGCTTATAATTTGAAGTTGAATGTGTATCGGTCATTGCAGGTCACTTAAGTGATAACTTAAGCCCTTGGAGTCATATGTGCAACTAGTTCCCTTTCCTAGCATTACCAGTTTGTAAATATTCAATGACTATATAATGTTTCCTAAGTCATGCACAAAATATTTTCCCTCATCTTGATCAACGACTGTGATCAAGTCTTGAAGATCGAACCTCCATACCATCCCATTGTGATGTGGTGAGTCCCTATCTAAGCCTAATCATATAGCGGGCTTGCGATATGTGTCATGTGGGACCAGATAAAGTGTGAAATGATGAAAGTGGATGATGATGTGTGAAGACAGGTGGTGTTGAATGATTTCTTGATATTTCAACTCACATTAGTGTTGTGAATTGCATGGTGTTCACAAAGAGGACAAATGGTGTTAGCCCACTAGCCCACTGAGAAATAGTGGGCCCGTATCTTTGGCTCGTGGGATAGCAGGCTTGTGACACATGTCTTGGTGGACCCCATGCTATGCATGGTGTATGGGATAGAGATTGATGGTGATTATTTAATGGATATTTAATCCAATGGTCATGTTTTAAAGTTGGGTGATGAATGAGGATTGATGAATCATGGCACAAAAATAGTAGATCAATGACTCAGGTTTAAAATTAAGAGTCCTTAATGACTATGATAGTGTGAATGAGGGTTTTGAATGCAAATTGACTCTGTGAGCGAATTCAATTGGTTCAACCACTCTAGCTACTAGTTTTTATTGGTGATGGGATGATTAAATTGGTGACACGAATATGTAGGCAGTGAAAAATACAATTTTGATCGGATACAATGGATATTTATTAAATGAAACTAAAACTATAGCTTTTCAATATGCTAAAAATAAGAAAAAGCTTTGAATCTAGATAAGTGAATGTGTGGCTCGATGGATTGGTAGCTTGTAAAAGAAGATAAATAGAAAACCTTAGCAAAATATTTGTATGGTGTGCGAATCTCGAGGCAACTACTGTAGGTTAGTGATGTACACAAAATTGAAAATCAAAATTTGGGAAGAAAAAGATGAGTAGAGAATTGAGTGTATGCAATTAAAGACTATTTTGAGTCTCTTGAGGTATTTAGAGAATGCACTAATAGAAAAGGTGCAACAAAATTGAGTAGTGTATTTGCGAGATTTTTGAGGTGGACAGAGAATGTACTAAAAGAAGAAGGGAAAGTACAAAAGGATAGTGGATGAGTAGAACCCAAAGAAAAGGAAAAATATCTTGATCAGGGTTTATATCCAGGTGTAGAACAAAGGAGGTGCAAAGCAGAGAAGTAAATTGTAGAGGTTGTAACAAGGAGTTGAGCAATTGCAAATTAGGTTGCAACATTGAATTGAGTTCAATTGAAAAAATGTAATAAATTACATTGTAAATATGATTGGTGGGTGCCATCAAATATCTAGGTAGGTGCTCTAAGTAGGGAGTTGGTGCTTCCTTCGAGTAGGTGCTCCTAAAACCAAGGGATTGGTGTCTCCTTAGGGTTGGTTACCTTAAAATTTGTATAAGGAAGATTTGATTGTGAGGCTAGATTAGGATAGTAGATCCTATCAACATTTCTCACTGAGGTTTTTCCCATCTTGGGTTTTCCACGTACATCTTGTTTTATGTGATAATGTGTGTGCATGTTTATTTTTCTACATATTAAGTTTTAATTTTCACAAAAAGGGCTTAAGGAAATTAATCTACATAAATTATTTAGAGCTAAATTTTAAGTGATCTACTGATTCACCCCCCCTCTCAGTAGATTGTTATGTTCCAAAAATTGGTATCATAGAATTGGTTCCCTAGGAGAAAATTAATTAGCTCAGATAGATCTTGGAAAAGTGAACACAATGACCAATCAGAAAGGCTCTTCTATAAACAAGGCACCTCAATTTGATGGATCGGATTATGCTTTTTGGAGAATAATGATGGAGACATATTTTAGATCCCTAGGATTTGATGTTTGGATTTCTATTAAGAATGTTTATACTCCTCCTACTACTCCTCCCACTGATGTTGTAGGAAAGAAAGATTATGAGAAAAATTCCAAAGAAAAGAATGCTATCCTCTATGGGTTGTCAAGTTCAATGTTTTCCAAAGTGATGAACTTTCAAAACAAGTGATGTCTGGAAAAAGTTGAAAAGTATCTACAAGGGAGATGACAAGGTAAAATTGGAAAAATTACAAATTATCAGAGCTAAGTTTGAAGGTTTGAAGATGGGTGAAGAAGAAAAGATTGAAAATTATTTTCTAAGAGTTGAAGAGATAGTGAATTTGATTAGAGGATTCAGAGAAGAAAAGAAAGAAACTGTCATTGCGCAAAAGGTTTTGAGGTCTATGACTACCAAGTATGGCTCCAAAATCTCTGCAATAGAGGATGGAAGAGAAGTAGACAAATTAAATCTTGATGAGTTGCATGACATATTCACTACATATGAGATGAGAATAGAAAATGTAGAGCCATCCAAAAGGAAAGTTTCATTTAAAGTTACAAATAAGGAGAAAGATGAAGCACCCAAGAAAGAAAAGGAAAAAGCAACTACATCCAAGCATGAAGAGACCAATGAGGAACAAGAAAATTTCATCAGAAGACCTAGAAGGGGCTCTGACAAGTATAGAGGTAAGTTACCCTTTAAATTCTTTGACTGTGGTAAAGTAGGTCATTTTTCTGCTAAATTCCCATACAATAAGAAGGATATCTCTAAACAAGAATTAGATGGTAAAATGAAGAAACCCTACTTCCCTAAGAGAAAGAAATTTAAAAAAAAGAAGGGTTTGTACATCCAAGATGAAAGTGATGTATTTGATGTTTGTAATAGTTCATATGATGAAATAGATTATGCTCTTGTGGTGAAAGAAAATGAATTTATTTTCATGGAAAAAGAATATGAAGAATAGAAAAATGGAAAGGTAGAGAACCTTGGTGAGGAAGGTGAAGAGGAAGGAGAAGTTTACCTAGAAGGAGAACTCATCTATGCTCTGGATGAGATAGATGACCTAAGAGAGGAGATTGGGAAACTAAAAAAGGAGAATAAACATCAAAAGAAGTTTATCCAAAAGGAGACTAACAAGCTAAGAAAAATAGTGAAGAATCTAATCACTTGGTGGTGAGAATGAAGCTTCAATTAGAGGAATCCAAGAGAATAGAAGTAAAATCCAAAATAGAATCAAAAGTGAAAAAATGTATGAAGCTTGAGGTAGAAATAGTTTTCTTGAGAAAATATTTGGAGAAGGCTAGAGAGCAGATTGAAAAAGGTCTGAAGCTAAAAGGTGGCTCAAAGATCCTTGATGGATTGTTTGGCACACAAAATCCATCCAACAAAGAAAAAATTGGTTTAGGTTTTGAGAAAGGGAAGAGTAATTTTACAAGTGATTTTGAAAAACTGTATGAGAGATTTAGAATAGGAGAAAAATCAAGTATAGATTGTGATGAAAGCTGCAAGGAGGACACCTCTAAAAAGGAGAGGAAGACCATTGGGATAAAGAAAGTTGAAGAGGAAAAGAAGCCTACTATAGACAAGAAGGATAAATAATCAGGTTCTAGTCATCATAAGTATAAGTAGAATATTAGGAGAACTAATTGTAGACGGATTCACTAGGGTAAAAGATTTGAAAAATCCTAGACAAAGAAGACCCCCTCATCTGGCTCAAGGGAATGCTATGACTGAGTATTCTTCATACTTTTATAGATACTATTATACATGGAATCAATTTGGTCATAGGGCTAGAGAATGCAGATTCATTCCTATGAGGACTACAAACTTTGTAAGCAATCATCCATTCACTCATTTAGTAGATATGAATGTAATGTGTTACAATTGCAACAACTTTTGTCATATAGCTAAGAATTACAGAACAAAATTTATAAGACCAAATGTGAAGAATGAGAAAAGGGAAAATCCACCTCCTAAAATGAACAGAGTCTAAAGTCACTAAGGAAAATGAGAAGAAGGTCGAAAAAGGCCTAAGAAGTTGTGGAAAGAAAAAGAGAAAAACCTCACACAATCAATGATTGCACAAATGACACTTCATGCCAAGAAGCAAAATTTATGGGTGATAGATAGTGGTTTCTCCAAAAATATGACTAGAGATAAGAGAAAATTCATCCAACTCAATAAATGTAAAGGAGGATCAGTTAGTTTGGGTGACAACAATGTAGTTAAGATTTGTGGAAAAGGAATATTGAGCTTAGATGGTAAAAATCCTACTAAGGATGTTTTGTATGTTGAAGTATTGAAGCACAACCTACTAACCGCGAGTCAAATGTGTGAGAATGGCTATAAATTCACATTTAATTCAGAAGGATGCAAGATAAGAAGAAATAGAAAGACAATTGCATAAGGAATAAGGGTTGACATCAATCTTTATACTTTGTAAAGTAAAAGGTCAGAGCTGTCTGATTGGACAAGTTGGTGAGAGTTGGTTGTGGCACAGGAGATTGGAGCATTAAAATTTTGATCATCTAGTGAAAGTAAGTTCAGTAGGTCTAGTAAGACATATGAAAAGGATAACAAAGCATGTAAATACCATTTGCAAAGAATTTCAACAGGGAAAGAAAACAAGGGTTATGTTTCAATCAAAAGAATACTCAACCACAAAACCCTTACAATTGGTTGATTACGAATTTGTGTGATCCTACAAGGACAAGAGGATTGAAAGGTGAAAGATACTTCATGTTTCTAATTGATGACTACTCTAGAATGACATGGGTAACATTTCTAAAGGATTTGCTGGGTTGGGCCCATGTATTTTTTGCTTTTCTAGGCTCTACTCATGTGACGTTCAGGGTGTTCCTTTTTACCACCCGCCCCTTTTTTGTGAATTTGTAATTATATCTTTATATTAATATTAATATAGATATCTGCCTATTCATAAAAAAAAAGGACAAGTCACAAGAATTTGAAAGATTTAGGATATTTAGGAAGATGGTTAAGAAGGAGACTAGAAGGAGAATAAAATGCTTAAGATCAGATAGAGGAGGATAATTCACATCAAGTGAATTCATTGAATATTGTGAGGCACATGGAATTAAAAGACAAATTTATGCACCAAGAACTCCACAACAGAATGAGGTAGTAGAGAGAAAGAAAAAAGTAGTTAAGGATATGGCCAAAATAATGCTAAATGAGGCCAAGTTAGCATATATGTTTTGGAGAGAATCAGTTTATACTATAGTTTATATTTTGAACAGAGTTCAAATTAGAGTAAATAGTGATAGTACTCCATATGAACTATGGTATGGTAAGCGTACATCAGTCAAATGCTTCAAATTATTTAGTAGCGAATGTTACATTAAGAGAGAAGAAGATAAATTGGGAAGCTTTGACTCTAGATGTGATGAAGGAATATTCCTAGGATATTCTGCTCAAAGCAAAGCTACAAGTGCTACAACAAGAGGTTGCACAAGATGGTGGAAAGCATCAATGTCAAGATTGATGAGAACATTAAACATTGCAAATCTGATAAGAATAACTTTGAAGAGGACAAAGATTGTGAAGAAGAAGATGTTGCAAATGAAGAAGAAGAATTTGAAGAAGAAATTGAAAAAGAACCTACTAAATATTTTTAGAAGGATCACCCTACAGATTATATTATTAGTGATAAGAATGAAGGTGTTCAGACAAGGAGAAGACTTGCAAAGAATAAGGAACAAGTGATTTTTTCTCTCTTGCCACAAACTGAACCTAAATGCTTTATTGAAGCCAACAAGGATGAGAGTTGGATGAAAGCCATGGAAGAGGAATCAAATCAAATTAAGGAAAAAAAGATACGAGAATTGGTTCCTAGATCCCCAAGAAAAAATGTGATTTGTACTAAATGTTTGTTTAGAAACAAAATAAATGAAGATGGTGTCATGGTGAGAAATAAGGCAAGAATGGTGTGAAATGGGTATGCATAGGTTGAAGGTATTGACTTTGAAGAAACATTTGCACCAGCTGCAAGGTTAGAGGCTATCAAAATGTTTCTTACATTTTCAGTTTATAAAGGATTTAAAGTATATCAGATGGATGTTAAATATGTATTTTTGAATGGAAACCTTGAAGAAGTGTACATAGAACAACCAAAATGGTCTCAACTCTCAAAAGAAAAAGATTATGTTTGCAGGTTGAGAAAAGCATCGTATGGTCTAAAACAAACACCTAGATTATGGTATTCGAGATTGGACCAATATCTACAACAAGGATTCAAGAAAGGATGTGCAAATAGTAATTTGTACTTTAAATCTGAAAATGAGCACATGATTATTGATGTAGTTTATGTTGATTACATCATATTTGGTGGTAGAAATGACAAAATGTGTGAAGTGTTTGCTACTCATATGCAAGATGAATTTAAGATTTCAATGCTAGGATAGTTGTCTTTTTTCATTGGTTTATAAATTATACAAACTAATGACAGGTGTGTGTATGAATAATGTGAGTACATAAGCAAGTAATACAACACACCAATGAAACATTATATTAGAGAATTCAAACAATAATCAAATCAAATTGAAACAAACAAACTCTCCAATGGCATCTCATTGTACTCTATCTCCAAGGATTCTTCAAGTCATTTTTCTCTCAAATTGTTTTTGCACATGACTTTCCAAATGACAACCTGAAGAATGAGATGCTGTAAATGCAAGAAATCTTCCTACATTACATGATTGCTAAAATGTTGTAGATGACTATGTAAAGATTAAGATGCTACTATGATATTGATAATGAAAATGATGCAATTAAATTACTGTGATTAAGATGTAGCTAATGGTAATGGCATCATAAATCTACTATATACTATAATGCTAATTCTAAGATGATAATGCTCTCTAAAATTTAGTAGAGTTTAATTATGCTCAGCTCTCTATATCTGAAATGATGTAAATGAGGCTCCATTTATAGATTTTTCCATGGCATAAGTTAGGTGGCAAGAACCAACGATTTGGATTTGATATGGAGAATGGATGGTTGAAAGTGAAGAGGTTAGAGAGAAAAGGGGAGTATGTTCCCTTTAGAAGAACAAATTGCCAAGTGTGAAGAAGAATCAAATGAAGGTGAAAGCCAAGTGTCCCAAATTGGTTATATTTTGTTGAGGATAAATGCCAATTAAATATTAAGAATATTTAATTTCATGAGACACATGATAAGGTGGAAGATGAGAAGTTAGTAGAAATGCACCTAAATTCAAATATTAAATTTTAATTTAATAAGAGGTATTTAACTAGATAAAACAAACTAATTGAATTTGTTTATTTAATTAAGGCACGAATAAAACAATTTAAGGTAAGAAGAATTAGAGAAAATGAACTATATAAATAATTTTTTCATATTATTTATAAGTAGACGAATTAAAGATCATTAATTAAATAACTAGTATTGAATTAATTTCCTCTAGACCAAATTTGAGTGTATAAATTTTGTCCCTCTTTGAAGTGATGTGTTTGTGACTCATTGCTTTAAAGAAAAAATTGTTGATAATGTTGATAAAAAATTTCAATATGTCCTAGATGTTGATTTATTGAGTGATGATGCGTATATGCCCCCTCAGGAGATAAATCAATAAATTTTTGAATTTTTAAAGATTGTTTGAATTTTTGAATTTTTGATGATTTTCTGATGATTTCTAAATTTTATGATGCTGAGACGATTTATCTCCCGATAAATAATATTGATCCTACCATTTGATTAATTGATGCCCTTTTGAAAAATAAAACAATCCCACTTAATTACATTCCAATTACCCTTTTAAAAGATGAAAAGATGAAAAAGGAGCTCATTTGAATTCATTTGCATTGGAGTGATTAAGAATTGGAGGAAAATGGTGATCCCATACCAAACCCATCGATTCGAGCGATTTCGATGACACAACCGCCCAACCGCGTAGAACCTCTAGTACGTACCCCGAGAAACCTCATTTTGAAATTGTTTTTGGTGCGTTTTTTGATGTTTTGAAATTTTGTTAAGTGCATTTTAGTGCATTGATTATCTGTTTTAGCACATATACCAATTTAGCCCATTTAGGTGCTAATTTAGTGCATCCATGATATGTTTTAGCACAACTATTGATTTAGCACATTTATGTAGTGTTTTAACACATGTATGATATGGTTTAGCATATTTGGTCTTTTAGCGCATTGATGCTGTGAAATGGCGCATTTGGTATTTTGGTGCATAGAGATCCTATTTTGGGGCATTAACGGAATTCGATGGCGCATCCATAGATTTAGCACATGGATGCACTATTTTAATGCATAGACACTAGATTGATGAAATTTTGATTTTTCTACTTGATTTTGATGTTTGATGATCACGTCAGCCATTGTTTTGATGATGTGTGATGATGTTTGATGATTGATCTCATGATAGGTGAGAGTTAATGATAGGATAGATGATGATTGACCTCATGATAGGTGAGGGTCAATGATAGACGATCAACGAGATTTGATCAGAATCTTATTAGAGCTGATTAGATTGATTGATAGGTTGATTGATAAAATGCTAATTTGTGATATGTTATGATCATAGGAGGATTTTAGAGTTCTCCAGTCTCAGGAGTGCTTCCCAAAGACCTGGGACATGATTCTACATTTGGTGCAAGCAGATTTTGATTTGATTGGGAGATGTGGTTTGTCTTCCTTGATTGATATGCCCCAGTATAGGATTAAAAGGAGACTGTTGACTACTTTAGCTGAGAGGTGGCATAATGACGACGACACTTTCCATCTAGCCACTGGGTAGATGATAGTTATGCCAGAGGATGTGTACCGTATATTAGGTATACTTGTGGTTGGAGAGCTAGTCATGTATGGTCAAACAGAGTAGGGCGGTATTGATGCACTAAGGAGGATCTTTCATGATGACGAGATTAGCAGGTATGATTCGTAAGAGATGGTTGATTCATATGAGCCCTTACCATGTGTTCTAGTTGGTTTCATTGGAGGTTTCCTATGTCCTGACCATAGGTCGAAGGGATTATCAATCGGCTGGGGTCAAATATTTTAGGGTATGATCACTCAGGGGATTAGATATGCATGAGGTTCCTACATGTTGGCACACTTATACCATGATTTGCATTAGGTGGTGTATCTAGGAGCTGTGAGTTTATCAATTGAGGTGACACTACTTCATATTTGGGCGTGGGAGCATATAGCTATTACTTGACATATGGAAGATAGAGATCGTCTAGTTGGCATGCCATATGTCTTTGGATACACAGGTCTAGTTGCCAAACACAAGCTGGGAAAATTGGAGTATTGGAGATGTGTTCGTAATGACTTGGAGACCGTCACATGGAGACTCTACTTAGATTGTGAGCAGTGGCCAAAGGATGATATTGAGATGCCCTATGCTTTCACTTCGAGGTACCTGATTGGTCAGACACAGTTTGTTATCAAGAGATTTATACTCATGAGGGTGCTTCGCCAGAATGGCCGAGTTTAGGTTATGCCTCAGGGAGTTGCATTGTATGCGTGAAGATGACAAGTTATTCTAGAGTGGGGACCCACCTTATCCTATGATGTAGCTTATGAGGAGTATTTTGGATTGCAACCGCAGATATGGGATTATTGTACAGAGATTGTAGATGCTTTGATGATAGATGAGTATGCTCAATATTTCTTCTCACATGCTTTCCCAAGCATATCCAGTCCAGATGAGCCAGTGTCGACATTGGATGATGAGTAGGCACCACCACACACACCGAGACAAAGGAGGGATAAGGGAGATGGATATGAGGAGGGAGATGGAAGGGATGGAGGAGATGATGGAGGAGATGGTGGAGGTGGTAGCCAGATGTTGGATTTTAGAGTACCTCAAAGGAGGAGATCCATGGTGCCTTCAAGACAACAGTAGATAGGGCCATCACAAATTCAGATTTGTGTGCCTTATCATCAGTAGTAGGCAAAAATTGATGCACTATAGTCATAGGTGTAGGGTTTACAAGGACAAATATCATAGGCACATACACATTGCTAGTCTGACAGTCGAGAGAGATGCTGCGAGGAAGAGGTGCGGGCATACAAAGGCTCTAGTTGAGAGGATGCAGAGAGTTACCGAGGGGACCAAAGCAGGGGATATGCTCAGAGAGGTCATACATTTAGCTTAGGAGGCAGAGTATTATAGATCACATTATTATCAGGAAGTTTCGGCAAAGCGGCGTGTCCCTAGTTATGCTCAATCTCTCAGTGTCAGGTCAGGTCGGAGTCATTCTCGAACGATGAGCATGGGTGTGACTGGGCCATCTCCCAGAGATCTAGCAGGCAGAGATATAGATACAGGTCCATCTGGTGGTGTAGTAGTAGGCACAACGAGGCCTACAACATCTGGGGGGAACAACATAGAGCTTTGATATACACAATTTTGATGTATTAGCACTTGATGTATACATTTGTTCAGTCAAGAACTTTATGATATTCTACCATTTTGATGATGTATCTCTCCATGTTTTATGATATCATTATACACTTGACATTGATTATTTTGAGATTATATGAGATGCAGTGGATACTATTTATTGATATGTTGTCTATATGCTTTTATGATGAATGCATTTGATTTCTATTCTATATGCTATGTGATTCTTATATGATTATGCCATGGTTATGTGTGGATGCAATAATGAAATGATGATGCATGGATGATGATGCTATATACTTTATGGATGATGTTTTATGCTATATTGGATGGATTTGATTATGCAAATGAGATGTAATGTACTTTATTTTTTTTGTATTTTTTTAATGCGAATATATGATCTAATGCATGGGTGAATATATGATATGATAATTCTTTCTAATGTACGTATGATATGATAATGCTTATGCAACTATATGTGAATGATCTTATCTTTTTTAATTTCAAATGTACTCAATCTTTTAATGAGAGAGATAGAATCATTTTAAAAAATTTCAGCCTTGGAAAATCTAAAATGTAGATACAAAACTAATATGAATGCAATCTATCTTAACCGTGAAAATCTAAATATGCAATGTTGTCATCGTGTCAACCAATTTTTTGTGCTTGTTATCATCACTGAGATTTTAATATGTTCAAAGTTAGTACAAACATCAATGGTATAATCAGACCATGATGACCTGAGTACAACTTTCATTGATTTCTGATATTGCAATGTAATACAAGCATCTATCCATAATTGAACCGAGATGACCTGCGTATAACTTGCATAAAATAGACAAGAGTTAATCCTTTTCCTATGCAAATCTGGAATGTCCTCAATGATACTTTGTAGAGCATGTCTCGTGACAAATTTACATAGTAGTAATGATTAACTCATAGACAGTAGATAAATAAAAATCATACTCCTTCCCATCTTCTCTAGTCCATTACATCCTTGAGTTGCTTTGGAGAAATGATAACAAAAATCAAGATACAACAGTTGAACATTCATGCTAAAGTGATCAAACCATGATTCAAAAGAATATCATCCAGTGAGATTTGTTTTACTGATCTTGGTGTTGATTTGGATGGTTGATTTTTTTGAAAATTGTGATTAATGTTCAACGTTAAGATTTCATTGTGATTGTTATGCTTGCTATGTTGTCTTACTATTTTCTTGTCTATTATTTTAAGCTCAAAGCAGATTTCCCCTAGTGAGTTCAAGATTTTCCCCCCAGTGAGAAACAACCAATTTATTGCGAATATGCACAATGATAACCTAGCTAGGATGAGACACGACCATAATGCCTAAATATGTACATGAGGTGCATATGATGGTCATGCATAATGGTGGTGAATAAAGGACGACCAAAACAAACTCCAATAGATGTAAGAGCTAATCTATCACAAATAACGCCTGTTGCCAGGTTTTCACTACTTTTTTTTATTGCACTTTTTCTGATTTTCTGATTTTTTTTTGTTGTCACCAAGATGCCTGTTTGCTAGGTTTTCATCAAGGTAACAATTTTTTATATTTTTCACTTTTTTTCTTTTTTTGGATTTTTTCTGCTTTTTGCTTCTTTTTTTTGGATATTTTCTACTTTTTTTGGATTTTTCTACTTTTTGCTTCTTTTTTTGGATTTTTTCTGCTTTTTTCCATGCATTGGATGAGTTATGTGTAGAACTTCTTGAGATGAATGTTGTTGATAGGTTCTTCAAATAGGTTCCCCTTAGGTGCAAATAATTGATATACTCCAGATTCATAGACTGATACAATGACAAAAGGACCTAGCCAATTAGGTTCAAATTTTCCCTTCTTTTCTCGATCTTGTTGATTACGAGGATTCTATTTTAGGACCAAGTTGCCAACTTGAAATGTTCTTGGTATGACCTTGTGATTATAGCTCCTTGACATTCTCTTTTGATAGGCTTTCAGATGATCAAAAAAATACTGATGACATTCATCTAACAATTCCAACTCCTGTAGTCTAGATACTCGATAGTCTTCCTCTAAAATGACTCCTTTCAATGACACCTAGAGTGAAGGTAACTCAATCTCAATAGGTAAAATGGCCTCTAATCCATACAAAAGGGCATATGGTGTGGCTCCTGTAGGGGTGCGGATGCTAGTATGGTATGCCCAAAAGGTAGGATTTAGTTGGATATGCCAGTCACGTCCAACATCATTGACAGTTTTCTTCAGGATTTTCAAAATGGTCTTATTTGAGGCTTCTACTTGGCCATTCCCTTGAGGGTAATAGGGTGTGGAAAATCGGTGTTGGATATGGAATTTTTCACAAAGCTCTTATACATATTGGTTTTTGAAAGGCCTATTATTTTCAGTGACAATGGAGCTAGGGATGCCATATTGACAGACAATGTAGTTTAGGATGAAAGAGGCAATTTGTTTACAAGTGATGGTTGTTAATGAGATGACTTCAATCCACTTTATGAAATAATCAGTGGCTGTGATTATGAATTTGTGTTCATTAGAGGAAGATGGATGAATATTACCCACAAGATCATGTCCCCATTGATAGGAAGGCCAAGTTGATGTAAATGGTTGCATCTCCTATGCTGGTGCATGTATGCGATTTCCATGGACTTGACACTTCTTGCATTCTTGACAAATTGAAAAGATTCTTTCTCCATGTTCAACCAATAATATCCCAAGCATAGGAGTTTCTTAGCTAGAGTAAGACCACTTGAATGAGTACCAAAATTACCTTCATGAACTTCTCATAAGAAAGTTTCAGATTTTTCATGTTCAAGAAATCGAAGGAGAGTACCATCAAGACCTGATCGATAAAGTGTATCAACTATCAGGGTGTGTCAGGTTGCTTGATGGATAAAGTTACATTTTTGGTTTCAGGATAGATAAGGTACAAGGGTATTATCTCTCAGATAGGTATAAATCTTCCCATAGATTGAGGAAACAACTTCAACTAGATGGTACACGACTTGAGATTTAGGATTGTCATATGCAAGATTAAACAATTGTTCCACCATGAATTCATAACGACTTCATTTTTTTGGTATTTGTAGAAGGGAAGCAATAGTTGCCATGGAATCTGTAGCTTTGTTGTTGAATCTTGGAATTTTTTCAAATTTGATCTCAACAAAGTATTTCTTGAAGTCATCTACCATTATTTTATATGGCATCATCTTGTCATCTTTTGTTTGATAGTCATCATTAACCTGATTAATGACTAATTGGGAGTCTCCATAAACTTGTAATTCTATGATTTTTCATTCCACTGCTACCTTGATACCAATGATTAGCGCTTCATATTCAACCATGTTGTTTGTGCAAGGGAACATCAACCTATAATATTTTGGGATAGTGTGTCCTTGAGGAGTAACAAATAGTATTCTGATACCCAATCCATGTAGAGTGTAAGACCCATCAAAGTATAATATCCAATGTTGTACTATAATTGTGAGGACATCTAAATTTGGGAATTCAATGTGCATAGGATTTTCATCTTGTAACGGTACTTTAGCTAACTGATATTCTATCACTTGGCCCTTGATTGCTCTTCTATCTACATACTGAATGCCAAATTCACTCAATATCATCACCCACTTTTCTAGTCTTCCTATTAGATTGGCTTTGCTGAGTAGATATTTTAATGGATCTATCTTGGCTATGAGTTTAATGGTATAGGTTAAAATATAGTGTCAAAATTATTGAGTAGCAAACACCACTGCAAAACAAGCCTTTTCAATGAATGTATAGCTAGTTTCATAGCCGTTTAGTGTTCTTCTGATGTAGTAGATGGTCTTTTCTTTTCCTGTAGAGTCTTCTTGTGCTAGAAAAGCTCCCAAAGATACCTCAATAGTCGCTATGTAGAGTAGAAGTGGTTTTTCCTCTATTGGTGGTACCAATACAGGTGGAGTCATTAGATATTGTTTCAATTGATTAAAGGAAGATTCACATATTTCATCCCATCTGAAAGAAACATTCTTGTGTAACAAATGAGTAAAAGGATGAGACTTGTCTGCCAATTGCGCAATGAATCTTTAGATGGATTGGAATCTTCCTTGTAGAGATCTTAGCTAGCTAATGTTCTTAGGAGGTGGAATTTCTATGATGGCTTTGACTTTAGCAGGATATACTTCGATGCCTTTGGCTGAGTCTATGTATCCTAAGATTTTAGCTGATGTTACTCTAAATACACACTTCTTTGGATTTAATCACACATCGAACTTTTCCAATTGATTAAAGAGTTTATCCAAGATTTCTAGATGTCCTTCCTTGGTGAATGATTTTGCTAACAGGTCATCCACATAGTCCTCCATGAATGTGTGCATCATGTCATTAAAGATTGTTCTCATTGCACGTTGATAGGTGGCCCCTACATTCTTTAATCCAAAAGGCATGACATTCCAACAAAATGTACCCCATGTGCATGCAAAAGCTATTTTGTCTTGATCTTCTGGTGCAATCTTGATCTAATTATAGCCTAAAAAACCATCCATGAGTGATAGCATAGAATGTCCAGTTGTTAAATCCATAATGATGTCTATATTGGGCAAAGGAAAGTCATCCTTTGGAAAAACCTTGTTAAGATCCCTAAAATCGGTGCATATTTTGATACTGTTGTCTAGTTTGGAAACTGGTACAATGTTGGAAATCCATTCTACATAGTCGATTGGACTGATGAACCCCACATCTAATAATTTCTTTAATTCTGATTTCACTAGTAGGGCGATGTATTAATGCATTTTTCTCGATTTTTTCTTTACTGGCTTCACTCCTAGTGCTATGGATAAATGATGCATTCTTAAATTCAGATATATCCCTGGGCATGCCAGCATAAGACAAAGAAAAATTGATTTATGTTTCTTCAAATAATTTGATGAAATTTGACTTTTCTTGTTCTATCATTGATGCTGCTAGGTGTATGGTCTTTGCTATTTCTATAGTACTGATGTTTATGGATTGCATAGGATCAACCAATACTGAAGATATTTCTTGATAATGCTTAGGAAGAGTGTCAAATCTCTCATCCTTTAGTGCCTTAGAGAGGTTTTCACCACTGGATACATACTTTTTTATGATCTAATACTGCCATTGCATGGTTTTCACCATTAGATCGATTTTTTGTATTCTTCATTTTGTAGCTAAGAGATTTGGCACTCCCTTGGCTCAAAGATTCGTTATGAAATTCATTGGTGGAACTTGTTTCTATATTTTTAGAACAAAGGAAATTGACAATGGAATTATCATCTAAAAAGATAGGCATATCAAGAGGCTCAGTTTGTTCCCAGTCAATGAGTTTTAGATGTATTAAAGGCAAGGGATCATCAGATTGGTCAAGATCAAAGGTAGTGAGGGTTAGGATGGAAACGTCAAGGTGTTAAATAGAAATGTCAAGGTCTATAATGTTACTCTCCTTCGAATCATCTATCTCGCTTGATGTCTGATCATCCTCACTAGAGCCATCAATATGTTGTGATCAAAATTCAAATGGTCTAGACCCTGAACTTTGTCCCTCCATACGTATGGGTGCATACCTCTTTATCACATCAATTTCCTTGTCTTCACAAGATTCTTCAAATAGTGAATCCCATTCATATTCATTTGATTATGTTTCAGAGCTAGCTTGCAACTGGAGGATATGTTCACAAACCTTCTAAATTACTTCTTCTTTTATCTCTTCTTTGTATCCTAAAACTGTCTTGTCTTTTGCATTGAGTGTGATAGGTTGGATTGGTTCCACAATACCTTCTTTTCATTTTCTGATAGGACCTTTTCCTTCATATCCCATCTTTTCTAATATTTTAGACCCTTTACCATATTGCTTTGTTGGTATATTGGAAGTTGCTGTTTGGGATTCTTCATCTTTATAAATCCAATTTATAATGTCTTTGTCTTTAGATTCATCAGCTAGAGTACCTACTTTTACAAATTTACCATCAAAGATAGTGACAGGTTGTAAAGATTGTTGTCTAGATGTTGATGGTTGTCCATATGATTTTGGAGAAGGTAATAGCTATGAGAGACATAAGTAATTTTTAATAGAATATTCACCCATGCCTTTATCTTTCAATTGGATCTTTTTCTCGAACTATTTTGACAAAGAATTGAGTAAGCTTTCATTGCTTGAGGAAATGGGATCACCAATGCCTTTATCTTTCAACTGAATATTTTTTTCAGATTGATTTGACAAAGAATTTAGTTGTCTTTCATTACTTGAGGAAATGGGAGTGTGAGCTTCTCTGTTGTGTGGCAAAAAAATATCTTGGGCCATCTTGAGAGTGTTGCAGTATTGAGGCTTGTTGGAATTAGCTGAAATGGTGATCTCTTGTCCATTGTAGGGGAATTTCAAACATTGATGGTATGTTGATGGTACTGCTTTCATTTCATGGATCTAAGGTCAACCTAGGAGTATGTTGTATGCCAAGTCTTTGTCTAAAACTTGGTAGATTATGTCCTTTTGAACTAGTCCCACTTGAATTGGCAATACTATCAGTCCTTGAGAGGATATTTCTTCATCATCATAAGCTTTAATGGTGATATTTCTTTTGGAGTCTATTGCATTTTTAGAAAATCCCAATCCACAGATAAGCTTTAAAGTGCATATATTTAGACCGGCTCTTCCATCTATTAAAATGCGTTTGACCCGATGTTTATGAATTGGAACCTCGATATGGAGTGCAACATTGTGTGGATGAGTAAGGGATACATCATCATTTTACGAGAATGATAAATAATGGGGTGCAGTCAAATGTCCCACCATGGCTTGGAATTGACAAACTTCCAAATTGGTTGGTACTGTGGTGTCCACCAAAGCCTTTTCTAGAATTTCCTTATGGGCTGGTGAAATTTTAAGAAGTTCCAAAATGGATATTTATGCTGGGATATTTTGTAATTGGTCTATGTGATATTGTATTGATTTGAAGGGGTGGCAGGTGTTTTAGATGTACCTCCTCTCAATACAAACTTGGACTACACTCTTGTGGTCACATTGACTGGTAGATTGTTTTTTTTATCGTTGATTTTAATTTTATTGATTTGATTATCAACTACAAGAATATTTTGTTTGTCATTGATTTGATTATCAACTGCAATAATGTTTTGTTTGTCATTGATTTGGTTATCAACTGCATAAATGTGATGGATAGTAGTATCATAAACATAATTCACATTCTTCCCTTTGTTCGTAGAAGAGGATTCTCCTTTTTCATAGTTGGGTAGAGGATTTTTAAATGCTCCATGATCAACATTTTTTTGAGGTCCTTCTACAGATATTTCATGTCTTTCTATCAAGTCTTGCACCAAATGTTTTAGTTGTATGCAATCATTTGTTTTATGACCCTTGTTTCTATGAAATTCACAATAATATGCATCATTCCACCATGATGGTTTGAATCTTGGTTCCCAATCTTGTGCCTCTGATAATGTTATGAGTTTGGCTACAAGAAGCTCTTTTAATGCTGATTCAAGTGACTATCTTGAAGGTGTGAATTTTCTGTGATTTGATGGTGGTGGAGATGGTTTAGATTTAGTGTTATTTTGATTATTTTTGGTTGTAATTCCTGATAGATTGAAGACTGGTTTTCTGTTATGCATGTCAACAACAACATCATTATTACCAATATTTTTATTTCTTGTCCAAAATTTAGATTTTTCATTGTTGTTATGATGATTAGAAGAGTTTGCAGCATTTGGTCCTTCGTTATAGATTTTTACAGTCCTCTCTTAACTAAGGCTTCCTCAATTTTAAGTCCATTTTCAATCATATTTTCAAAACTTGGCGGATATTGCAATTGAAGTCTATAACTCAACTCACTGTTGAGTTTGTCGATGAAAATTTCCATCTTTTCTTTCTCAGGTATAAGACAGGCATATCTAGCAAATAATCATCTCCATCTTTGTAAAAATGTAAGAAATGATTCACCATTTTTTTGTTTTGTGTTAGAAAGACCCTTCATGGTTATTTCATGTTGAATGTTGTAGGAATATTGGGTGATAAACTTATTTACCAGCTCTTCAAATGATCTAATACCTGGTGGGAGTTTTGAAAACCATTCCATGCATTGACCACCTAAACTTCATGGAAATAATCTCATTACATAGGTCTCTTCATTTGCAAATTCAAAGCTCATGGTGCGAAATTCTCTTACATGATCTATAGGATCAGATTTGCCATATTTTGGAAGATCAAAGCTTAGTGGAAATGGTATCATGTTCAAACTTCTATCAAAGGGATAAGGACAAATATCTTGCAACAAGTATCTTTTTGTGGTTCCTCTTTGCATGTCTTGGATTTGTTGTTTAAGATTTTGCATCTGTTGAGTTAAAGCATTCATTGGATCTATAGTTTGTGAATGAACTTCTGTCTTCTTGGGAGCTCCTTTCAATTGGTTTATATCAAATTCATTAGGTAGTTTCACACCTTGATTTTTGAAACATCAAAAAGTATTTCTCTCCATTTTTTTCTAGAATATTTTCCATGAACTTGTGAAATTTAGGGTCTTGTTGAGCTTGTTGAATGTCCTCATTAGTTATTTCATCTATTTCAGGTTGGTGGAAATTGTGAAAGAGATTTTCTTCACCTATAGCCATGATGGTTTGAGTTTCAACTTCCTTTTCTCTGAGTTTTTTTTTTGAGCTCTTGTTAAAATGGGCATACAAGTGTTAAAGTTTCACTATACTTTGATCTTTGTTTTGAGAGTTCCAATGAGATACCTAAGTCAAATAGAATGATGGATTCTATTGATGAGACTAAGGTGATAAATATGATGTACAACATTCTATTTTGTGATGATAGATCTTGATGATGAAACTCAGCTAACAATCAGAGATGAGATTGATGATTAGGCACTTTAAGATGTTTGATCCAAGTTTAGTTAAAGGAATTTCACTTGTAAAGGCCAGTTTCTTCAAGTTTAAGCTGATGTTTGGATGAGGAATGATTTTTGATCTAGAAAAATACCTAAATTTGGTTTAAGTTATCAGACAGACATTCAATTTAGCTCTCTATTTGAATTTTAGGTAAATGCACTAAAACATGTTACAAATGTGCTGAAAGATGGACTAAATGCGCTAAAACTGAGCCTATATGCGCTAGATTGTCCCCTATATGCGCTAGAACATAAAGTCTATGCGCTAAAAGATGAAAAATGGTCCAGATGCATTGAAAGATGAGGTGAATGCTCTAAAATAGATTTTAGATGCACTAAAAGATGGGTTAAATGCGCCAGAACAGAAGGTTTATGCACTAAACTGGAAATTGTCACCATTTTGAAAGTTTTCTTGGTTTCTTATTTTTGATTTAGTGAATTGAGTGTTTTCTAGATGGATGATCTTTTGAACAGTGATTTTAAATACAAAATCAAGTAGTAAAATAGTTGTTTTCATCCTATGATCTAAACATCAAGCGTATTTTCTATGATCTGGTCTAATCCCTTTGATTTCCACTGGTATTGAACAATAGAAAATAGACCAGTCACTCTTCTAATGTCAAGGGTTATTATAACGTCATAACCCATGTCTTAGAACTATGTTAGCTCACATAGCCGTGTCACCCCCTAGAGGGCATCCGTGTTTTTACCTTTTTTGGGTCTTAACCAAAAGTCAATTCCTTCACTTTTGGCCAGAAATCCTTGGTAGTTATATAGTGATTATCTTGGGGGAAAATTCTTCCCTCCCCTTGCACTATGAATATTATAATGTTTGGAAACTGACTCGACTGGCTACTACATTTAAAGTTCTTAGTAAGGGTTTCCATTCAGTGAGACAAAATGATAAACTCCCTTAGGAGACCTCCCAACCTTTAGAACAAAGGCTTTGGGGATGGTTATCAATGCACACTACTGTTGAATGTGATTTTACTCACAATAATATTTGATTATAGTGGGTTAGAATACTTGGCTTTAGCCGTTCCCACTTAGGTTGTTCCCGTAGGGTGAGTACTTTTTCCCACTACGGTAGGCCTTCTAAAGGTGCTATTGCAATAAAATGAAAGAGTGAGTTTGGCATTCTAGTCACCCAGTAAAGGGGAGAGCTTAGGCCTATCACTTTACAAACACAACATACATGGTGACCATTAACCTTGTAATTAAAATAGATGCCTAATTTAATCAAAGGAAAACAACTCCAACCCCTGCAAACACCATTAGTAGTCTTAGATAATGTATTTGATAGTGTATAAGGTACTTGCAAAATAGAAAGACATAAATCAGTTTCCAGAATTTTAAATTTTAGCAAATAAGAGTGTATGTGCTAAAATATAGACCATATGCCCTAAAAGATTCACTAGATGTGCTATTAAACAAACTCTATGCTCTATTCTGGGAAAAAAAGGAAAACCAAATCTTGTAGATGCGCTGTAAGAAGAGGCAGATGTGCTAAAAGATGTTGTGTATGCACCATAATAGAGCTTGGATGTGCCAAAAGATCAGATAGATGTGTTGAAACAAGCTTCGGGTGTGCTACATTGAAATTCACGATCAAACCTATAGATGAAAACTTGCCAGAAAATGTTAAAAACAGGGCTATGCCCCATGGTGGGCACTAATTTATGTGTGTATGAATAATGTGAGTACATAAGCAAGTAATACAATACACCAATGAAACATTATATTAGAGAATTCAAACAATAATCAAATTGAATTGAAATAAACAAACTCTCCAATGGCGTCTCATTGTCCTCTATCTCCAAAGATTCTTCAAGTCATTTTGCTCTTAGATTTTTTGTGCACATGAATTTCCAAATGACAACCTGAAGAATGAGATGCTGGAAATGCAAGAAATATTCCTACCTTACATGATTGCTAAAATGTTGTAGATGATTATATAAAGTTTAAGATGCTGCTATGATATTGATAATGAAAATGATGCAATTAAATTACTGTGATTAAGATGCAGTTAATGGTCATTCCATGATAAATCTACTATATACTACAATGCTAAAACTAAAATTCTAATGCTAAGATGCTAAGATGATAATGCTCTCTAAAATTTTGCAGAGTTTAATTATGCCCAACTCTCTATATCTGAAATACTGTAAATGAGGCTCCATTTATAGATTTTTCCAAGGCATAAGCTTAGGTGGCATGAACCAATGATCTGGAGAATGGATAGTTGAAAGTGAAGAGGTTAGAGAGAAAAGGGGAGTCCGTTCCCTTTAGAACAAACTACCAAGTGTGAAGAAGAATCAAATGAAGGTGAAAGCCAAGTGTCCCAAATTGGTTATAATTTGCTGAGGATAAATGCCAATTAAATATTAAAAATATTTAATTTCATGAGACACATGATGAGGTGGAAGATGAGAAGTTAGTAAAAATGTGCCTAATTTCAAATATTAAAATTCAAATTTAATAAGAGGGAGTTAATTAAATAAAACAAACTAATTGAATTTGTTTATTTAATTAAGACATGAAGAAAATGATTTAAGGTAAGAAGAATTAGAGAAAATGAACTATATAAATAAATTTTTTATTTATAAGTAGACGAATTAAAGATAATTAATTAAATAACTTGTATTTAATTAATTTTCTCCAAACCAAATTTGAGTGTATACAACAAGAAATTTATATCTCAAATGAAGTATGCTAAGGAAATGCTTAAGAAATTTGGAATGGAGGACAATAGACCTATTAGTACTCCCATGATAACTGGTTGTAAGTTAAGAAAATCAGATGAATCACTGGATGCAAATTAGACAATGTATAGGTCAATGATTAGAAGCTTGTTGTATTTAACTGCATCAAGGCCTGATATAATGCAAGTAGTATGTATGGTGGCAATATTTTAGGTTGCTTCAAAGGAGTCTCATGTCAATGCAATGAATTTTTTTTTTTAGGTATATCAAAATCACTATTGACTATGGATTGTGGTATGCCAAGAGCAAAGATTTCACTTTGATTGCATATACAGATGCTAACTAGGAAGGTAGTGCAGATGATAGGAAAATAAATAGTGGTGGAGCATTCTTTTTGGGTGAAAAACTTGTGTCCTAGATGAGAAAAAAGTAAGAAGTAGTCACCTTATCTATAGCATAAGCAAAGTATGTAGTAGCAACATCATGTTGTAATTAGGTGTTATGGATGAAACAAAATCTAAAGGACATCAAAATTGAGTATAATAAACCTATCTCTATTATTTGTGATAATTCAAGTGCAATAAACATCTCAAAGAATCTAGTGATGCACTGTAGGACAAAGCACATTTCAATCAAGCATCACTTCATTAGAGAGAAGGTTGTAGACAAGGAAGTTAGCATGGACTATGTTCCCAAAAAAGAACAAGTTGTTGACACATTCACAAAGCCTCTTCCCAAAGAAAATTTTGAATATTTGAGGCAAATATTGGGATTAATTGCTCCTAGTCATATCACTAAATTTTAGTGATAAGGTATTTGTCTAGGGGAAGCTTCATTGTTAGTTTATTAATCCTCGGGTATGGAAGAATAGTGCCAAGTAAACCCGATTTTACAAATTTCTAATGACTTGATGGTTGTTGGTTTATGCATCTCTTCTTTCTCTTTGAATTTATTTTCAAAGGGGGAGAAAGTGTGTAAATTTTGTGGATGACCCTTTGCAATTGATGTCAAAAGGGGAGAAATGAGAAAATGCTTGTGAAATTAAGCAAGGGGGAGAAAACTATGTCTAAGGGGGAGCTGCTATGTTTGAGCACTCATGATATATTCAATTTTAATTGGTAATAGAGTAGTGAATTGGTTCAGTTGGTATAGAGCATAAATTGACCCATCTATGTGAGAATTTGGTTTTTCCATCAATGAAAAAGGGGGATATTATTGGCATATTATTGTCATTGATGTCAAAAGGGGATATCTGTGTGGTATCCTATGAGGGAGTTTTTTGGTGTGGTTTCATGGAGATAAGAGGATTAGTGTCTGGAAGTTTTGGAGGCATATGTGAGAAGTGAGTTGGTTCGGAAAAAGTTGCACTGTTGCTCTGAATATTGCAAATTTGTCATGACACTATAAGAGTTACTTCCTGTTATCATAAGATAAAACAAGATGCATATTTGATATGGGTTTCTTGCGAGTTCCTCAAAGGTGTAATTTATAGAGTCAGATGGTAAAGGTTGAGCTCAAAATTGTTTGATGTTTGCTCCCAGACATAATTATGGTTTGGTAGATAAACCCTAGGTCTGTGATGGTGATGAACATAGCTTATAATTTGAAGTTGACTGTGTATTAGTCGTTGTAGGTTGCTTAAGTGATAACTTAATCCCTTGGAGTTGTCTGTGCAACTAACCCCCTTTCCTAGCATTACTGGTTTGACAAATATTCAATTACTATAATGTTTCCTAAGTCATGCACAAAATATTTTCCCTTAGGTTGATCAATGACCTCCTCGCCATCCCATTGTGATGTGGTGGATCCTTGTCTAAACCTAGTGGTATAGTGGGCTTGTGACATGTGTCAGGTGGGACTAGATAAAGTGTGAGGCAATGGAAGTGGATGCTAACATGAGAAGAGAGGTGGAAATGAATGATTACTCGATATGTCAAGTCACATCAGTGTTGTGAATTACATTGTGCTAAAAAAGAGGACAATTGGCGTTAGCCCACTACCTAGCTATGAATAGTGGTCCCTTGTCTTTGGCTTACAAAATAGTGGGCTTGTGATGCGTGTATTGGTGGACCCCATGCATGGTGTATGCGATAGAGATCAGTGGTGATTATTTAATGGATCTTTAATCCAACAGTCACATTTTAAAGTTGGGTGATGAATGAGGATTGACAAATCATGGTGCGAAAATAGCAAACCAATGACTCAGGTTTAAAATTAAGAGTTCGAGGTCAACGACTACAATAGTGTGAATAAGGGTTTCGACTGTAAACCGACTCTGTGAGTGAATTCAATTTTTTCAATCACTCCGGCTACTAGTTCTTATTGGTGATGGGATGATTAAATTGGTGACATGGATATGTAGGTAGTAGAAAATTAGATTTTGATTCGATACAATAGATATGTATTAAATGAAACTAAAACCCTAGCTTTTTAGTATGCTAAAAATAATAAAAATTTCTAAATCTAGATATTTGAATGGTGGCTCGATGGATTGGTAGCTTGCGAAAGAAGACAAGTAGAAAACCCTAGCAGAAGATCTGCATGGTTTGCAAATCTCGAGGCAACTGCTCTAGGTCATTCATGTACAGAAAAGTAAAAATAAAAATTTGGTAAGGAGAAGTAGAGTAGAGAATTGAGTGTATGCAACAAAAGAGTATAATGTGTCTCTTGAGGTAGATAGAGAATGCACTAATAGACAAGGTGCAAAAGAATTGCGTAGTGTATCTATGATATTTTTGAGGTGGACAAAAAATGCACTAAAAGAAAAAGGGAAGGTGAAAAAGGGTAGTGGATGAGTAGAACCCAAACAAAAGGAAGAAGATCTTGAACAGGGTTTATATCCAGGTGTAAAACAAATGAGGTGCAAAGCATAGAACTAAATTGTAGAGGCTACAATAAGGAGTTAAGCAATTACAAATTAGATTGCAACATTGAACTGAGTTCAATTGAACAAATTGTAATTACTTACATTATAAATATGATTGGTGGGTGCCATTGTTGGAGTACAATGAACATTGAGAGGGGCGGGGTGAATCAGTGTTCCACAAGTTGACTCAATTTTAAATAATTTTACTGATTTGACTTTTTTTTTAAATGAAGCAAAATGAATTAGAGCATAAGCCACTCAATCACATAAGATGACACAAGAATTTTCCTAAGTGGAAAACCCTCTAGGGGAATAAAAACCACTCAAAATGCCTCTGGCTTTATCTGATAATTTTTGTTTTGCAATGCCTCATGGGATAATTTATATGTCTCATTGATAGTACTATCTCACTAATAGATTTCAAATGCCTCACTGGCTATATATCAATTTTTTCAATCACTATTTTGATAATACACAGAGTATCACCTCTGTTTATCTTCACAACATCTTTTGATCTCACATTGCTTGAGATTTAAAAGCATAAGTTCAGTTAACATTTCAATGAACTACAAGTGCTCTCAAATCTTGGTAATGCTTTCAAGTACAGATGGAAATATCACAAGTTAAAATTATTTTATAATTGAGAAGAATAACTCTTAACAGAGTATGAGAACAAGAACCACATATATCTCTTTATGATCATCAACTCGTGAATATGTTCAACATAGCATAAATAATGTGCATAGTTTCTAAACTACACACCAACTGTCTTCAACCGCATACTTGAAATGCAACTTTCCTTAACAATTAATAGAATGGAAGGTTTAACATTTGCTTATCATACCCAAACTAATAATAGTTGAAAAGCTTCTAGAAACATAACCAAACAGAAGCATGAAGAATTTAAGTTAAAACAAGATTTACTTCTTTCACAAAGAACATAATCGCCAACCGAACTAAAACACCAAGATTTAAACACAAAATCCTCTTAATATTGAAGGAGAAGGACCGACGACACCTGTAGGTTACATTCCTATCGATAGAGACTCAAAAACATGCCTTTTGCAGTCTTCAGAAAATTGTCAACATTTCTCCCATAACCCTAGCTTGCCCATGCCCTAGTTCAAGGGCCTTCCATAATTTTTTTTTTCTTTACAAATGCTTTGAAAAAAATTGAAACAAAACCTTTTATGTCATATAGTGTTCACCTTTATAAGCTCGATGGATTGATATCCATTTTTTATTTATAATGCTTTTGCAACTTTAATACCCATTATTTAAAATGCTTTTGCAACTTTAATACCCAAGGAAACTTTGAAAGGACATGCACTAGGAATCAAAAACCTCTGTAGAGCACATTAAGCCCTTCATTGGATAAACCAATATATCATAATAAGGTGACCAAAAGTATATGAAGAGCATAATAAATATGATCACATGATGAGGTTTAGAGCACATTATGAATATTATAAGAACCGAATAAGCACCATATACCTGAAACCAATAAGCACTTCCAACTAAATACCTGCATGTGCATTGCCAACTGAATACCTATTCATCACTGAATAAGCATTGAAACCAACTAAATATATGAATATCATCATATCAACACCAATCAAGGTATACCAACACTAAATAATGTATTTTCCAACAAGGACAACAACAAGAAAGAAAGGAGCATAAAACTTACAAAATCCCCCTTTGTCCTTGGTGACAAAAAAAAATTAACCTCTCCCCTTTTTTGGCAGCAATGACGAAGGAGCAAAGAAGTTATGAATAGATAAGTTGAGAGAACCAAAAAAAAGTCCTATGATAAACCATGAAACTTGTCAGATGGCATGATAAACATGAAATACCAAACAATGTGGAAACAATATCACTGTTGAGCAATAAGATTGTGATGCAACTAAAAGGAGAATGTGCCAAAAATGCAACAACACAAAGCAACACCAACTGCAATAGAAAATAACCATTGAAAGAATGAACCACTAAAACCAACAATGCCATCAGGGGTAAAGATACACTTGAAATTCCCCCCCTAACTCCATGAACAAGAGTTGATCACTGAAGAGAACTGAAAGAGAAGACACCAAGTCTATCCCTTAGATATTCAAAAGCTTCTTTAGGTAAGGGATTAGTAAAAATGTCAGCCACTTGTTCATTTGAAGCCACATAATCCAGAAGCACATCATTTGCTAATAATTTTTCCCGAAGAAAATGATATATGATATCTATGTGTTTAGTACGAGAATGCTAGACAAGATTCTTTGAAATATTGATAGTACTAGTATTTTCACATAGCATATGCACTGGCTTAGAAACATCAATTTTAATGTCTTTCAAATTTTGAACCACCCAAAGTACCTATGTGTAGCAAGTAGCACCTGCAATATATTCTACCTCAGCAGTGGATAAAGACACAAAATCTTTCTTTTTACTATGCCAAGCCACCAATCTGCCTCTTAGGAAGAATGCACCACTAGAAGTGCTTTTCCTGTCATCTATACAGCTTGCCCAATCAGTATTAGTATAAGAAATTAAAGTGAAATCATTATGTCTAGGGTACCACAAGCCAAAATCAATTGTGCCAAAAATATATTTTAGGATTCTTTTGACAACCTCTAAATGAGATTTTTTTGGTGAAGATTGAAATGTTGAGACTAAACACACAGAGTGCATTATATTAGGTCTAGTTGTAGTCAAGTACAATAGACTACCAATCATGGACCTATACATTGTATGATCCACATCAGGCTGATCAACTTCTTGCTTAATTTTGTAGCTTGTCTCTATAGGAGTGCCAACAGGTTTGCACTCATTCATTTGGAACCTTTTTAACATTTCTTTTGCATATTTGGTTTGAGATATAAAGATTCCTTTTCAAGTTGACTACCTTGTAAACCCAAAAAGAATGAAATTTCACCTAACATTGACATTTCAAACTATGATTTCATAATGTTACGAAAATCAGAGCATAAATTAGAATCATCAATTCCAAATATGATATCATCTACATAGAAAACAACAACTAGTATATTATTTCATTTTGCTTTGAAATATAGGTTGCTATCTACTGCACCTTTTGTGAAACCTTGATCATGTAAGTATGTATCAAGTTTAGAATACCATGCTCTAGGGGCTTGTTTTAAGCCATATAGAGATTTCTTCAAACTGTAAACATGATTTTCTTTTCCTACACATACAAAACCTTCAGGTTGTTCCATATAAACTTCTTCCTTGAGACCACCATTTAGAAATACATTTTTGACATCCATTTGAAAAACTTTAAAGTTTTTGTATATAGAATAATCCAAGAACATTCTTATGGCCTTAATTCTGGCCATAGGAGAAAATATTTCATCAAAGTCTATACCCTCAATCTGAGAATATCCTTTACAAACTAGCCTAGCTTTATTTCTGACCACATTTCCCTTATCATCAAGTTTGTTTCTACAAACCCAGTTAGCCCCAATCCCATTTTTATCAGAGGGTCTAGGGACAAGTTCACAAGTTTTATTTTTCTCTATTTGATCAAGTTCTTCTTGCATAACTTTGATCCAAAGATCATATTTGCTGGCTTCTGTATATGTTTTAGGCTCAAATTGAGATATCAAACACAAGTAAACTTGATTACTTGCATTTGCAAGCTTGTTTTTGGTTTGAATACCAATAGATTTATCACCTATTATCTGATCTTGGGGATGATTTTTCTGCAATAACTTGGAGGAAATTTTGGGAGTAGAACCCATAGGTTCTTCAACAACATGTTGTTCATCCTTCTCTTTTGATTTTTGTTCATTTTCAGGTGGAATAATATCATTAATATCTTCAGTTTGCTGTTCATTAGTATTCAACATTTCATCAACTTTGACATTTGCACTTTCTACTACTCTTTTTAATCTTTTGTTATAGCATTTGTAGGATTTTATATGAGTAGAGTAGCCTAAAAAGATGCCTTCATCATAGTGTGATCCAAATTTTCCTATACTATCATTATCTCTATTAATGTAGCATTTACTGCCAATTTTTTTAAAATAACCAACATTAGCTATTCTTCCATACCATAGCTCATAAGGAGTAAATTTTGTTTTAACTCTTAACTAAACTCTATTTAAGATATAGACATCAGTATGAACTGCCTCTTTCCAGTAGGTATTTAACAAACATGCATCTTGAAGCATAGTTTCAGCCTTTTCTTTCATAGTTCTATTTTTCCTTTTCAGCAACACCATTTTGCTGTGGTGTTCTGGAGGCTGAGTATTGCCTCTTAATACCATGTTCTTCACAATAATTAATATATGCTTGTGAAGTATACTCTCCACCTTTGTCTTACCTAAGATATTTTATTTTTAAATCAAAATCCTTTTCAACCATTTCCTGAATTTTTTGAATCTCTTAAAAGCTTTTTCCTTATGTTTCAAGAAAGTTACCCATGTCATCCTTGTGTAGTCATCAATGAAAATCATGAAGTATTTTTCATTGTTTAAAGATTTTGTCCTTGTAGGACCACATAAATCAATATGTACAAGCTGCAATGGTTTAGTAGAGGAGTGTTCCTTAGGACTGAAACTGACTCTTGTTTGTTTGCCTTCTTGACATTCTTTGCAGATATTATTATTTGGTTTTGAAAGAACTAGAAAATTCCTTACATTTTGATTCTTATTGATTTTGACCAGATTATCATAGTTTATATGCCCTAATCTTCTATGCAAAAGTTTAGTTTCCTCAACTTGACTCATGAAGCAAACATTTTTTCCTTTTTACTATTTGAATCTTCATGAAGATTATAAATATTACCATTGGTTCTGAATCCTGTTGCAATTTTTACCAGACTTCTTTTTAATCTCACATCCTAGTGCAAAGAAGGTTACACTAAAGCCATTATCACATATTTGACTCACACTGAGTAAATTGTGTGTTAACCCATCACTATAATAAACATCATGCACTAGAGTTTCATTATCAAGTAATATAATTCCTTTATCTATGATTTGGATACAATGATCATTTCTAAATCTTATAGATCCATCTGAATAGTTTTCATAGTGAACAAACTTTCTCTTGTCACTAGTCATATGGTTAGAGAAGCCACTGTCAACAACCCAAGGGTTTTTCTTAATAGAATGTAAAGCTGTTTCAACAACCAAAGCTTTGGCCTTATCATTTTTCTTAGGTTACCATACTAATATGGTTTTGTCAGATTTATTTAGCTATTTTACCAAACCAGATTTGCAAAAAATTGTTATGTGCCTGAATTCATTACATTTATAACATTTGAGATTATTTAGGAATTTGTAAAGATTGCCATTCACAAAACTAGTCTTTCTTCTAGACATAACCCTGCATTCATATACTTTATGCCCAAATTGATTGCAATAAAAGTAGTAACCAAAGAAATGAAAGTTATATTTAGAAAACTTACTGTTCTTGTCAATGGTTTTTCCTTTTTTAGTAGCAACATTATTTGAGGATTGTCCCTCTAAAGATTCAAGACCACTTTTTCCTTTGTGATCTTTCTATTTTTTTTGTAGATCAGATGACTTGTCACCCAAGACAAGTTTCTTTCATAGATCAACAACTTATGCCTCTAAGGAGCAACATTCATCTTCTTTGAGTTTCAATTTTTCTTGAGTCACCTCAAGAATATTTTTAGTTTCTTCATTCTAAAGTTTGAGATCATAAATGAGTTCAATATTTTTTTGATTTTGATATTTTGTACAACTTCTTTTCTTAACTTTTTTATTTCTCTAAGAGCAGATTTTAGCTCTCCTTCAAGATCAATTTCAGATTTAGACTAATCTAAATTAGTTTCCTTCTATTTTTCGTTTGGAGTGAATAATGTCATGAACATAAATTCTTCTCCTTCCTCAAGAGTTTAATTAGAACAACTATTTGTAATATCAGCATAAAGACTCTTTTTCTTTTTGAAAGTGTTTTTCTTTTTAAAGTTAAATTGATTTTTCTTAGCAAATGTTTTATTATCTTCTTCATCACTGTCTAAGTCCTTATTTGGACACTGTGAAGCACAATGTCCTATTTTACCACAGCTAGAACATTTAAAGGGAAATTTACCTTTTTATCTTCCTGAACCTCTTTTCAATTTGCTAACAAAAGATAAATCATTTTCATCTAGATTGTCAGATTCAATAACTATGTCATTGTCCTTTTTAACAGATTTGAAAGTAGATTCTTTACTGATAGAGCAATTATTATCTATTCTCATTTTATATGAAGTGAAAATAACATGAAGATCATTAAGAGTTACCTTATTAATGTCTCTTTCTTCAACAAAAAAGATCTTTGAATTATATTTTGGTGTTACAGATCTTAACACCTTTTGAATCACAACTTTTTCTTCCAAAGTCTCTCTAGAACCTCATATTGAGTTCACAATTTCTTGAACTGTCAAGAAATAATCAAGAATTTTCTCATCATCAATCATTTTAAGACTTTCAAACCTAGCTCTGTAGGCTTGCGGTTTTGCTTCTTTAACTTTATCATCTCCCTCATAAATACTGGCCAATTTGTCCCAAATGGCTTTTGCATTTTTGCAATCCATTACCTTTACAAGAACATCAGTTGTAAGACCACAACAAATGGAATTTAAAACCCTTGCATCACATTCATATGCCTTTTTTTCATCAAAATTTGTGGGTGTTGTAGTAGCATTATATGTTGTTTCAATAGCAGCCCAAACTTCATACCCTAAAGAGGTAATGTGTTTTTTCATATTGAATTTACAAAAGGCATATCTAGTACCATCAAACAATGGTGCTATGGTTGTAGATATCCCTTCTTGATTTTCCATTACAATACTCCTAACTAGGAATCCCCTAGTTTGAATCTAGACAAGGGTTTGTCTTTGATACCACTTGTTGGATTACAATGAACACTGAGAGGGGGGGTGAATACGTCTTCCAAAAGTTGACTCGATTTTAAACAAATTTTTTGATTTGATTTTTTAAACAAAATGAAGCAAAATGAATTAGAGTATAAGCCACACAATCACATAAGATGCCACAAGAATTTTCCTGAGTGGAAAACCCTCAAGGGGAATAAAAAGCACTCGAAATGCCTCACTGGATTTATTTGATAAAATTGTTGTTTACAATGCCTCACTGGCTGATTGATATGTCTCACTAGTAGTACTATCTGACAGATAGATTTCAAATGCCTCATTGGCTATATATCAACTTTTTCAATCACTATTTTGATAATACACAGAGTATCACCTCTATTTCTCTTCACAACATCTTGTGATCTTGCATCACTTGAGATTAAGAAGCATAAGTTTAATTAACATTTCAATGCACTACAAGTGCTCTCAAATCTTGATAATGCTTTCAAGTAAAGATGAAAAATCTCATAAGTTACATTACTTTTTACATCCCTGAGAAGAATAACTCTTAACAGAGTATGAGAAAAAAAACCAAAAATATCTCTTTGTGATCATCAACCCATGAATATGTTCAACATAGCATAAATAATGTGCATAGTTTCTAAACTACACACCAATTGTCTTCAACCTCATACCTGAAATGCAAATTTCCTTAATAATTAACATAATGGCAGGTTTACATTTGCTTACCATACCCAAACTAATGATAGTTGACAAGCTTCCAGAAACATAATCAAACAAAAGCATGAAGCATTTAAGTTAAAATAAGATTTACTTATTTCACAAAGAACAAAACTGTTGACCAAACTAAAACACCTAGATTTAAACACAAAATCCTCTTAAGATTGAAGGAGAAGGACCAAAAACACATGTAGGTTGTATTCTTGCTGGTAGAGACTAAAAAACAGGCGTTTTGCAGTCTTCACAAAACTATCAACACTGCCGCCATAACTCTAGCTTGCTTGTGCCCTAGTTCGAGGGTCTTCCATAAAAAAATATTCTTTACAAATGCTTTTATGTCATATAGTTTTCACCTTTATAAGCCTGATGGATTGATATACATTTTTTTATTTACAATGCTTTTGCAACTTTAATACCCATTATTTACAATGCTTTCTCAACTTTAATACGCAAGGAAACTTTGAAAGGACATGCACTAGAAATTAAAAACCTCTTTAGAGAACATTAAGCCTTTCAATGGATAAACCGATATATCATAATAAGGTGACAAAAAATATATGAAGAGCATCATAAATA
Organism: Sequoiadendron giganteum; assembly: GCA_007115665.2. Classification (NCBI taxonomy): domain Eukaryota; kingdom Viridiplantae; phylum Streptophyta; class Pinopsida; order Cupressales; family Cupressaceae; genus Sequoiadendron; species Sequoiadendron giganteum. The sequence continues at coordinate 360,456,145 of CM021101.1, forward strand.
TGATCACATGATGAGGTTTAGAGCAGATTCTGAATATGATAAGCACTGAATAAGCACCATATACCTGAAACCACATCATATACCTAAAACTAATAAGCACTACCAACTGAATACCTATCCATCACTGAATACGCATTGAAACCAACTGAATATATGCATATCATCATATCAACTCCAATCAAGGTATAACAACACCAAACAATGTATTTGTCAACATGGACACCAACAAGAAAGAAAGGAGCATAAAAATAACAACCATCAGATATTTGGGTAGGTACTCAAAGTAGGGAGTTGGTGCTTCCTTGGAGTAGGTGTTCCTTAAACCAAGGGATTGGTGTCTCCTTAGGGTTGGTGCCCTTAAACTTTGTATTCAAAAGTTTTGATTGTGAGACTGGATTAGGATAATAGATCCTAGCAACATTTCTCATCGTGGTTTTTCCCGTCTTGGGTTTTCCACATATATCTTATGTTATGTGATGTTGTGTGTGCATGTTTATGTTTATGCATGTTAAGATTTAATCTGCACAAAAAGGGCTTAAGGAAATTAATCTGCATAAAGTATTTAGAGCTAAATTTTAAGTGATCTACTAATTCACCCCTCTCTTAGTAGATTGTTGTGTTCCAACAATCAAAATAAAAGTAATACATATCAAAAGCATAGCAATAAAGATCAAAATACAAGCAATACATATCAAAAGCATAGTTATAATAATCACATGCATTAAAGTACTTGTTAGATGTAGGCTTATACCCATCAAATGCATTGATAAGTTAATCATATATGAAAATATCTACATCAAAAGTGCTAGTCAAATTTAATTAAAAAATTTAGGAATTATTTAATTAAATGTTAGGCATTAGGTGGTAATATGTATCCTAGTTGACAAAATGATGATATCTGTGTACTAGGTGATGTATGAACAAATTAGGTGATAATGATAGGGGGATTAGGTGATGTGATAGGATGAAATTAGTGATACATGTGAAGGTGACATTTTTAGGTGTCTACATTTATATATTATATTATAATATTATATATATTATATATTATATTATAATATTATATATATTATATATTATATTATATCAATACAAATATAATATATAATATAAATACAAATATAAATATAATAAATAATGTTATATAATGTATAATATAATATTATATAATATAAATGTAAATATATTGTATCTACACAACAATACGAAAATAAATAAATAAATCCTCTTCATGCATACAAAAATTCCTTAGTTAACTAGGTGTTAAGCAAAATTACTTGTTAATGGTTTCTCTTTTTTTTATCGTGCAATTTTTGAACTCATCACATTTGGTTTGTATGTTATCTCTAGTTTTCATTGTGGTAAATTTTGGTCTTTAAAATTTATTTCAATAAATAAAATTTAGCTATGTGAAGGGAATGTGCTACTTGTTAACTATTTGCAACGAGAGCAAGGTCACATGTCACTATTTCACAACCTTGAGTTTTGAAGGATTCTGGTAGTTTGAAAAAGTTGTCATTGGCTAGATATCTGAGTTAAAACTTTCCCAAAATTTATGTTACTATAGCTGTTGTTTTTTTTAAGGAGTATGCACGTATCGTCACCTATATGTACATTTCATTCAAAGATTGACTAGATGTCTCAGTTGAAAATTGTTATGTGTAAGAGTGTCCCCAAGGATCGTATTTGAGCACGAGTGTCACCCTTGAATTCTCAAAAAATAAATATCAATAGCCTTGTGAATATGACACATGTGAATTATTGGAAAGAAGAGTAGAGTGACATGCCACTATTTTGCATCAATGATACCTAAAGAATTGTCAAATTTTCAAAATGTTGCTCCATTGGATAGATATCTAAGTCAAATATTTATTTAGGACCATTGTAGTTAGTATTTTTTTGGAGAGAATATGTAACATGTGAATTGGTTGCAACAAGAATAAAGTGATGTGTTACTATTTTGCAACCCCAAGGCCTAAAGAATTATCACATTTTCTAAACATTTTTCCATGGCTACATATCTCAGTGAGATATTTGTTGGAGCTCATCATTATTAATATAAATCCCAAAATTCATCATAATTAGAAACCATGTCATTCCATAGGCATTAAATAAGGTATTACCCAAGATATAAGAGAGATACGAGAAATTAACAATGATGACAAAATAATTATTATAAAGGAATGGGTGCCAATCCTGAAATCTAAGATATGGTAACAATATTTAGGCCATTAAATTTGTACAGAGAATATGCCATATGTGAAGTGTTCAAATAAAGAGTAAGGCGATTTTCCAATATTTTGCAACTCCAAGACCTAAATAATTGTTAGAGTTTTAAAATATTATGTCATTCACTACATATTTGACTCAGATATTTGTTGAAGCCAATCAAATTTGTGGAGAGAATATGTCAAATATGGACTAATCATAACAACAAAGTGACATGTCATTATTTTGAAACCTGAAATCTAAATAATTCTGATAGTTTCTAAACATTGCACCATTGCCTAGATATTTGAGTGAGGTCTTTGTTGGGGCTTAGCCTTGTTAATATAAAATGTGTTGATATTTTTAATGAATATATATATATATATATATATATATATATATATATCATAAGTTGGCATCACTTGTTGTTGTATGAATACCTATCTACATCTTAGTCAAGGGTTGTTGATTCAAACCATGCTCAAATATTTGTCTCAACAAATGTCATCATTGCATTTCTCACAAATACTACAATCTAATGTAGTAAAAGGTGGACGGATTTCCTAGTTTTGATGTTTAATTACCTATGATTCTAAAAAATAATAGCAATAGCCTTGTGATTCCTTTGATTTGATAATTGAAAACATGAATCAATTCTTGTACACAATTAAACTAGATGTGTCTTAGAATTTTTTTACTAGTCATTATTTTTTTAATAGATTTTAACTAGAATTTTTTCTTGAATAAAAATTTGTTCAAGGTGTAGGAAGTGTCCCATGTCTTCTAAATTAGAATATAAAAACTTATCATACAAATCCTAAAATTTTCCTCAATAAGAAGCCAATTGTCTCATTGCATGGGCAATAAATAAGGTACCATCGAAGATATAAGTGAGATACAATAAATTAGTAATAATGAAAGAAAAGAATGTTTGAGTGTGCAATACATGGTTTGAAAGGATGGGAATAGCTATGTAAGGTTTAAGGTCGAGATGAGAAAATTTTATCAATGAAAGGAAAGGACCACAAGGTAACTTACTTGAATACAAAAAAGAGTTTTAACTATCTTTGTATCTTGTAGAATTATTCCCTTTGACACAATTTAGAGTGAAAAAAATGGATTTGCAAGGACAGGCTTCAAGCAATGATATTCCCAAGAGGATGAGGACTTCATTCTTGTAACAAAATTAAGGTGTATTATTTGTATCAACAACTAGTAAAGCCTTTGGGGAGGCCTTAGCTCAGCCAAAGAACAAGTTGCATAATATTAGAGAAATAAAGAAAGGGAGATGGAGAGATGCAAGTCAAGTTTTCATCCTAAAAAAAAATGTCTTTGACACAAATATTTTGAAAACCACCAAGACATTAAGAGTAGGAGAACATGCATAGATGATGACGAAAATCAAGGAAGGGGAGTTTTAAACATTTGGCATTAGAATTGGACTTCTACTTTGGCTCAATATATGATTCCAATTGTGCATCCTTGCTATGAATTGGTAGATCCATGTGTTAGATGTTTTGACTCAAATATGAGAACCATTAAAGGAAGGAACCTTCAAGTAATAATTGATGCTAGTGTTGTTAGAGAAATTATGGGAATTGTGTATGGTCCAACCACATTTTTCTGCAATTATAATAAACTAGTAAATGTATGGAAAATTGTAAATAAATAACTGGGTTTCCTTTGTAAAGAACTTTGGTTAGAGGAAAGTGTAGTTGTTTTCCCTAAGCTTCCCATAGATCTCCCCGAGTTCACTAAGGACATGTAGGATGTTGTTCCATGTTCAATTTCATTTTTGATCTTGATAATGATAGAATCATTTATGGGTTTTAGCTAGGAGCAATTTTTTGATTCAAGACCATTCCTCGAAATCAAGTTTTCAAGATGGATTTTTCATAGACCATTGTCAATGGATTATGTCATGAGATGATGGATTTTAGGAATGATTAATTATTTGGGTACTTGTCCTTTTTATTGCATGTGATCCTATATCAAGATCTTGGTTTTTCCAATCAATTATGCATTTGGCCATGGTTGATGACTTTGTGGATTCCTAAAGAGGATACTAGTATTAGCATGGAATCATATCCTTTCATGAATGCCATACTATTATGTGTTCTTAGAAAATTTATTGGCCCCAACACTTGTTGATTTAAGTTCAAAGAATATTAGTTTCAAAATAAATGATAGACAACAAGGCTTGATCATAAACAATCATATCCCTTGTGATTGGTTCTTCAGAGCCCACTATACTATGATTAGGATTCATGATTTTAAACATTAATCTTTTAGATTTCGAAAGGTTTTAACATACAAAATTTTGGGCATAGATTTGGCTCACCAATTTGATGTAATTGATTCCATATATGGGTTTGGACATAACCTTTTTTAATAAATCATTCTCTAAAGGAAAAATAACAATAAATAAAAGAAGGGTAGAATATTTTCTAATAATGAAGTTGGCTGAATTGGGACATTTTTGTGGTATCAGAGTAGTTATTTTGCAACATCTATGTTAGGATTTGGTGTTTTTTTTTATAGAATTAGATGGAAAAGGTTTCAAAAGCAAGGTTTGCGGTGGAGAAATTCAATGAGAAGAATAATTTTGAACTACGAAAGCTCAAGATGTGTGATTTGTTAGTGCAACAAGGATTGCACAAAGTGTTGGTAGGAAAGTCAAAGAAATTTGCAAATATGACTGATGAAGATTGGGAGGATCTTGATACAAGATCTGTTAGCACAATTCAATTGGTATAAGTAGATGATGTTCTTTTCAATATTGTTGAAGAGGAAACGATAACAAGCTTATGGAGTAAAATGGAGAGCCTTTATATGAAAAAATCCTTGACAAATCGTATCTACTTGAAGATGTAGCTATATAGTTTGTGAATGAATGAAGGAAGGTATAAAAATTTATTATCATTTAATTATTTTCAATACTCTTATATGTCAATTAGCTAATATGGGTGTAAAAGTCAAAGATGAAGACAAGGCAGTTATGTTATTGTGTTTATTGCAGAAATCTTGGAATCACTTAGTCACTTCTATTAGCTTTAGCAAAATTGACACCCTTGAATTTGATTTTGCTGTGGGAGATTTATTTTTTAAAGAGGTGCAAAGGAAATCTAACATAGAAACCTCTACATCAGAATCAATGTGGTTAGAGGTCAATCCACAAAAAAAGGGGAAGATTCAAGAGGTACATCCAAATCTAAGTCAAATGAAAAAAAGGGCAAGGGAAAATGTTGGTACTATAACAAATTAGGGCATCTCCAGAAAGATTATTAGAAGATGAAAGAAGACAATGATGACTCCAAAAAGGAAGAAAATCTGATTGAGACAAGTTCAGGTACGGTTGATGAAGTTTTTTCTATTTGTAATTCCTTATTGTATCATGAAGAATGGTTATTATATTCTGGTGCTTCTAATCACAAGTGTCCACATAAGAATTGGTTTTCTTCTTACCAAGCTATTGAGGGTGGTGTTGTTCTTATGAGAAATAATGTTTCTTGTAAAACTATTGGGATTGCAAGAATTAAGATTAAAATGTTTGATGGTATTATGAGGACATTAATAGAGGTAAGAGATGTACCAAAACTCAAAAATAATTTAATTTCCTTGGGAGTTTTGGATTCTAGAGGTTATAAATTTACAAGTCAAGGTAGATCAATAAAAGTGTCCATGGGAATTTTGGTGGTCATGAAGGCCACAAATATTAGAAGCCTTTACAAGCTAGAAGGGAGTACTGTAATAAATGAAGCGATAGTGGTATCAAAGGAAGAAAGTGAATCTACTCGTTTATGGCATCAACGACTAGGTCATATGAATGAGAAATGATTTAAGGTATTATTAGACCATAAGTTACTTCCAAATTTAAAATCTTTGAACTTGAATTTTTGTTATGGGAAGCAATCTAGACAAAATTTTAAAGCAGGTAGTCATACAAGTAAGGGTATTCTAGACTATATTTTCATTTAGATGGTTTGGGGTACTCTAAATTGGACCCCAAATCCAAGAAATATATCTTTGTTGGTTATGGTGATAGAATTAAGGGATACAAGTTGTGGGATCCTACTACTCACAAAATCATCATTAACAGAGATGTATTTGATTCATCTCCTTTCATAAAATCAAACATAGTAGAAGTTGAAAATTTATAACAATTAGATTTTAAAACAATGTTTTTACATAGATATTTGGATGAGGAGATAGATATGGAACAACCAAAAGGGTTTGTTCAAGATCGCAATAAGAAAGTTTTTTGCAAACTCAAAAATTCATTGTATTACCTGAAGCAGTCTCCCAAAAAATGGTATAAGAAGTTTGATTCCTTCATGGTGAGCCAAAATTTTACGATTGGGTATGACCATTGTGTTTACTTTAAAAGTTTGAAAAATGGTTTATTTATTATCTTGGAATTATATGTTGGTGATATTCTTGTGGAAAGAAAAATCATAGTTGAGATCACTAGATTAAAGACTTGGATGGCTAGGAATTTTGATATGAAGGATCTAGGAGCAACAAAACAAAATTTGGGCATGGAAATACATAGAGACAGGGAACATGATAAGCTTTGGTTATCGAAATAGAAGTATGTGGAGAAGATCCTCATAAGATTAGGTATGAAGAATGTGAAACCAATAAGTATCCCTTTAGCTTCTCATTTTAAGCTTTCTTCAAGTTTATATCCTAGTAATAAAGAAGAAAAGGATTATGTCTCATGTATTGTATCCTAATGTAGTAGGAAGTTTAATGTATGTGATGGTATGTACAAGACCAAATATTTCACATGCAATTGGTGTTGTTAGTAGATACATGGAAAATCCATGTAAAGAGCATTGGGAAACAATAAAATGGGTGCTTCGGTATCTTAGAGGCATAGGTGATTATTGTATCACCTTTGATGGTTCTAGTGGTTGAGTTTGTGGTTATGTTGATTCAAATTTTGTAGGTGATTTGGAAAAAAGATATCTACATAAAGTTATGTCTTTACTCTTACAGGAAGACCTATTTGTTGGATGTCAAAGCTTCAATAAATAGTTTCTTTATCCAATACTAAGGTATAGTATATGGCTATCTCACATGCTTGCAAAGAGGAAATTTGGTCGAAGGGTCTTCTGGGTGAGTTTGGAAAATTGCAGGATAAGGTGATTGTATTTTGTGATAGTCAAAGTGCTATACATATAACTACAAATCCATAGTATGAATAAGCATATTATGATTAAATACCATTTTGTAAGATAGGTTATTGATGGAGGTGGAGTAGCTTTTGAGAAAGTTCATACACTAGAAAATTGTGCAAACATGTTTACAAAAATAGTACAGTTGGAGAAGTTGAAGTGGTGTTTGACTTCTCTTAGCTTGTAGAAAAGGTGATGAATGGGCATGGGAAAGTATCAGGTAAATTGTTGTTAAGGTGGAGATTGTTAGATAATGTCAACAAAATTAGAATGAAAGAAAAAGTTTATCTTTGGAAAAGATAGAGGAACTGATGAAAAATATTATCTTTGGAAAAGATAAAGATTTAAAAACAAAAGATAAAAACAAAAAAATAAAACAAAGATGGTTTTTTTATAAGTTTGACACAGGTTAAGATATTATATATATCTTGTTGTTTGGAAGGCAAAAAATTATATTGAATTGTGATTGAAGAGTAGTTGTGTGAAATTTGTAATCAATTTCTTTGAAAAATAATAATACCAATACTTTTCCCCGTGGATGTTTCTTTGGAATATTGTCAAGGTTTTGCCATGTAAATATGTGTTTTGTTTATTAGTCTGTTATTCCATTTTATTATCTTCTATATTTCTTTGCACCTAACTTGTGCTACAACTATTTAAGTTTGTGGGTTTTACACTTTCATTTCCACAAAAAGGCTCTGACCTAATTGAAGACTACTGGCCATAGGATCCAAGTGGTTTTTTCACATCTTGGATACAAAATTCAAAAACAAAAGAGATGTTTGTGAACTAGAATCATCCTTAGATTGAAGTGAGAAGATCACCAATTATGGATTCGCTTGACATGTATGTTGAATTAAATGATTTTCTTGTTTAGTCGAGGCCCACATGGGAGAGCTTCTATAAACTTGTGTGTGCTTATGATCCTTCAATATTGACGACTATTGTTGTTAGTGTAGAATATTCTGCCTAGAATATTCCTCTAGATAAGTTTGCTAGTTGTTAAATTGTTAGGATAATGATTGCTTAGTTGTGAAATCTTGCATGGAGCTACATGCCTATATTCTAGTTAGCAGTTTCTATTCTAGATGGATCATTTTTTGCTTTATATATTGTACTCATTTCTAAGCTATTATTAAGAAGACAATTATTTGCAGTTTATCTTTTATCTCAATTTTTGCAATTGTGTAATTTGTAACTCGACTAGTATTCTTTAAATTCTCACATGGTATTAGAGTAGAGGTGAGTTTGAGTGCAAATTCATTTTTTATTGCAAGGCAGGAAATCATGGATTTTGATGTAAATTTGTATATGCATGCATATCCCCTCAGTTTTGCATCCTTTGTATTTATTTTCCATTTTAGTTCTTTTTTTAAAACTATTTGTGCTAATCAAAAGCACTTCATGATAAGGTACTAAAATAAGGGAAATTTTGGGCAATGTAATAAATAACTTTAATAAATTTTTGCATTGGGGTTTTTCTGTAAGCATATATCATAGGTTTTATTTAAGCTTCATAAATAAACAAACTTAGAGTATTAAAGTTACTATTTAACAGTCGAGCCCTGCACTGCTCCTCCAACCGACAGCTAATAGGGGCCTGGTGCTTCTTTAATTTTGGATTTATACCAACGAGAGGGTTCCTATGTTGTGATCTAGTTTATAACACATCTCTATAGAATCAAATATTCCTATCTTCGGATAATTAGTTTTTGTATTAAAAAACCATGTACCTGTATGTTCATCTATTTGAGCAGTGCAAAATATGTACAACTACAATTTTGAGCATTTGACAGTATCCTAGAGGTACTCGTGTAGTGGTTTCTATGACTATGACATAATCCTATTTTAGTGTGGATTTATTTTCAGTTCTTCATCAACAATTGCAACTTTCTTCTTTAGTTTGAATAAATGGTTAGGAGTTTTTCTCACTAGATTTTCTCCTTTCCTCTTTTAAATTGGGTTCCTAATCAAACTTTGTTGCTAGACCCATGATATCTCTATGAACACTTAGCTACACTTAAGGGGGTTGTTAGTGTAGAATATTCCTCTAGATAAGTTTTCTAGTTGTTAAATTGTTAGGATAATGATTGCTTAGTTGTGAAATCTTTCATGGAGCTACATGCCTACATTCTAGTTAGCAGTTGCTATTCTATATGGCTCATTTCTTGCTTTATATATTGTACTTATTTCTAAGCTATTATTAAGAAGACAATTATTTATATTTATCTTTTATCTCAATTTGTGCAATTGTGTAATTTGCAACTTGACTAGTATTCTTTAAATTATGTGAGGAAAGCTCTTAGAAAGAGTGATTAGAATGAAAGAGAAGATAAGAGCATATTGAAAATATAGATAAGAAGTAGGAGAACCAAAGAAAGAATTTGGCAAGGTGAGCACATATGAGAGTTGGGAAATATTTTGGGATGAAGAGTATATAATGCGTGTTTTCAAGCACCCCTATAGTCAGAGACGTAAGTATTTTTGTAGATCTTTATTCTCCTCTACCTATTTTGGGACTTTCTATCTCGTCAAAAGCTACAAACCTTCATCCAACTGCCAATAATATCCCCAACACTCCACCAATTTCATTACCATTCAAGCAACCATTTGCCCTTTCACATAATCCTTTACCTACACCTTTTAATTCTATAGAAGTTAGTTCTCATATTTTGAGCCTTCCTCTATTATCACCATTAACTATTAAAATGTACTCTTCATTAGTTTTTGGAGTGTAACAGGTGATTGTGCATCATAAAATTGCCATTCCTTATGGGTTTCCATAGGGATATCTATTTTTTGATGATGTTATTAAATCACCCATGAATTTCTAACAGTAAATGGAGGATGCACGTTGGGCATGAGAGCTTAGGATGGAAACTAGAAGATGAAAAGAAAAAAAGGCTTGAGAAAATATGATAATGAGATCCCTGTATGATCCCTCTTAGCAATCCATAATGGTTGCACATATGACTGATTGTGGATAAGACACACGAGAAAATGTGAGTAGAAGATTACTTGGTCCATGGAGTTGGATTGAATATTTCTCAAGCTTGGGAATAAGACATAATGCAGTTAATAGAGGAGAGTCAGAAATATGTTGCTTTAGACTTTATCAAATTCAACATAAAATTGGAAAAGAGAAAAGTTGAGTTGTATCGCATGAAAGATATTGTAAATCTGCTATGGGCGACATTGAAAGGTTAAGAAAATGAGGTTAAGAGACTGACTATAGAGATCCAAGGTAAAGTTTCAATGGAGAATTTTTAGGAAGAGAAATCTAGGCATTCAACCTTGAAAATAGAATTGGACATTTGAAAAATATCCTTTGTGGGAGGTGTATGAGATCTGCTAGGGTTTTCTTGTCTCTGCGGTCACTCTCGGCCCCTCTTGCATCATATTGCGCTCTTTGCACAGGAATTCCCTCTTTACCTATGTGTACGACCACATTTACTACAATTTGTTTTAATATGCCTTCAACCAACTCTAACCCAATAGTTCTTGCTGGTGTTGGTGGTTTGACGACTCTGCTCAATGGCTCTTCCTATGAACAAATGACCCTAAAAATTTATTTCGAAAGTGTTCCATGAGGTAAGTATTTTGACTCCCCAACTGACGTGGTTTTACCATTGCCTGAACTTGATTATGCTTGTAAATGGATTGAGAAACATACCCTTGTTGGGTAATTTTTGGGGGAGGAGTCCACCTGAAAGTGTGCTTAAAGAATGGGTCCATAAGGCCTAGGCCCCTCATGGGGTCCACCTTGATATGGTCCAAAATTTAACCAAGGGTTTTTTTCTTTTCCATTTTGTGGAGGTTAGCCATGTTCAAGAAATCCTGAGTCACGGTCCTTGGTATGTCAGGTCTTCTCTATTAGTTTTCCAATCATGGACCTGAGACTTCACTATTTTGGATGACACCAAGTTGCGAGTCCTAGTCTGGATTGAGTTTCTAGGGCTACCCCTACCTTGTGTTCCTTTTTTGAGTCATATTGCATCTTCTCTGGGGAAGTTAATTTGTATTGAGCCAGATAGGTTTTTCCAGGCCTGACCCCAAAAATGGGTTTGTGTGGAGGTTGACCTCTCACAAGATTTGAAAGACTCCATTGACATTCAAATTGGATATTTTTGAAATACCCAGAAGGTTACTTATTTTAATCTACCAAACATGTGCTATAGATGTTAGTATACAAACAACAAGATCAAGGACTGCCCTTTGGAAGTGCCTCATACTCCTTCTCTATCACGCGAATCTATAAAGCCCTGTCAGACGAATAATTTTGCTGCTAAACTTGATGAGAAATAGACCATGGTTACGAACTATAAACAAAAGTCCAGTGCCTTTGGGATAGTTTCCAAAGTCCATGAACTTGCTAAAGATGTTTCAAACCCTTCGACGAAGGGGAAAGAGGCTCTGGTTGGAGCTAATAATACTTTGGCACAACCCAGGTCGAAGACTACGCCTTGGCCTGGTACCGTTATAATGGCACAATCAAAAGTTACGACGAGAGCCCAATGGAGGTCTCACAGTCCTTTTCCGCCATTAGAAGAACGAGAATATATTTAGGAGAAACAAAGACTTTCTTCTTTGAATATTTAAATTGGGTTAGTTCCGCCGGAATTTTCATAGAATCAGTTCTCCACTCTAGATGAGGAGGGGAAGAACTTCGATGATATGGAGGAGTTCCACTCATGAATTTCCTCTCATGAAATGTTTGAGGTCTAACAAACCTCTACAAGAAGTATTCTATTAGTGATACTTTGCAAAAGTATACTAGCATTGAAGTGCTATGTCTCCAAGAAGTTAAAATTTATGGTTTTTTGCTTGCTTTGGCTTGCCATTCTATTTGGCCAGCCAGTCATATGTATTGTACTACTCATGATGTTGGACATGGTAGAGTTTTCACCCTTTGGCCCCATGGTGGCATGCTTGTGTGGTTGACCATGGGTCTAACCCCACACGTCGGCTCGTTTGGATCCTCCTCAATATTGATAATCACTCTTTTGAAATTATTAATGTTTATGCCTCTATGATGCTTGGAATGCTCTTTGCTTTGGCATTGGATTGTTGAATCATTTCTAGTTGCTACCTGGTTGCTGTATGGGGAATTCAATATGGTTGAGATGGTGTATGATAAAGATGGTACTTTCCATTTAGATGGGTAGCTGGTGAATGAGAGGCATTGTTTTACATGCGTAATAAATTGGAGCTCTTTGATCCCAATATTGTCCTCCACCATTCTCATTCCCTCTAGAACACTTGGTGTAATTACAAAGTTGGATTTGATAGGATGTTTAAGTGCCTTGATCATGCCATGATCTCGGCTCAATATTTCTTCTCTTTTGATAGCTCTTCACTCCCAGTTAAGCCATTAGTGGATGCGACTTTTTCAGATCATTTCCCCATTTTTTTCATATTGAATGGGAGACAAGACATCCTCGGGCCTGCCAAATGCAATTATTTTTTAACATGTCCCTACTTTTTCATCATCCCACATTGGCCCATATTCAGAGAGTCTAGAATTTGGAGTGTAGGCCAGCTCATGATACAGGTTGGACCAATTGGTGGAATGATGCTATCAATTGTATGACAAGATTTTTGCACATTTATGGGCACCAAATGGACATTTTTTCGTCAGTGGTCTTATGAGGCTACCACAATTGACCTTCACTCAACTACCAAGGTTCTAGTGGCCAACCCTTTTCTCCCATCATTGCAAGTCAGAGTGGCGGAATTAAGACACAAAAAGAAACTCGTAGAAGATTATGCTACCAAAGGTGTGCAAATCAAAGCCAGGTTACGCTGGTTAAAAATTGGTGACCGTGCCTCCAAGGAGTTTTTTCTGGCCCTATGTGCCAAGCACTCTTCTCATGGTATCAAAAAAATTAAAGAGGGATCCTAGGTGCTCTTTGAGCTACTTAGCATTCTCTAGGCCTTTGTTCAAAATTATGAGCAAGTTTTCACTACTCAGGATTACACGCTAGAGCAACAACAAGCCCTTTAGGATTGTCTTGTTATTGTGCCACATAGGCTATATTCAGCCCAAAGAATTTTTTGTGAGCAATTGCTCACATTTGAATATTTGAAGGAAGTCGTTCAACCCATGGCTGATCAAAAGGCCCCTGGGATTGATGGTTTTCCTTGTGAGTTCTACAAGGCCCTTTAGGACTGTGTTGGTAATGATCTGCATAAGGTCTATCTTGAGGCTTTTCATTCCAAATTCTTGGGTAATATAATTAACAAAGGAATATTAAATTCATTCCTAAGCCTAGAGATCCTAAGGATATTTGCAATTGGAGGCCTATCACGCTCCTCAATGTCTCTTATAAAATTATCACCAAAGTGTTGGATTTCAAAGTCCTCCATCTTCTACCTCAGATTGTGCACCCAGAGAAAATTGGTTTCATCAAGTCCGGATTTATTCTAGATAATATCATTGTTGTGTGGGAAGGTATGGAGTGGGCCAGATGTTTGAACCAAAACTCTATTTTTCTCAAGATAGACTTTGATAAAGCATATGACCGCATTGAGTGGCCCTTTATTATAGCCATATTGAAAGCCTTGGGGCTTGGGCCTAACTTTATTTAGGTTGTCCAAATTATTTTTCAGATGCCTCTACGTGTATCTCCATTAATGGCCACCAGTCTCTTGCCTTTGGTCTTTTTCGCTCCATTCGATAAGGATGCTTGCTTGTTCCTTCCCTTTATGTGCTTGTTGCTGAAGGATTTGGCTATTTGTTGGCCAATGCGGTCTCTCAACGACGTGTCAAAGGAATTAATCTTCCTAACTCCCAGGCTCAACTTGTGAATGGACATTTTGTTGATGACTCCTTCCTCACCCTTTTGGAGGAAGAAAAAAATATTAAGGAAATCCTAGACTATCTCAACACTTTTTTTCTTACATTTGGATTGGCTATTCAGTGGCATAAACATTTATGCTATAGGTAGTCTATTCTTCCCACTCCTCACTGGCTCCAATAGTATGGTTGAAAATGGATTGGGCTAGGGGAGATCTTTAGGTTTGTGGGCATTTCCTTTTCCTTCTAGGCTTCTCTAGCTAAGTTGTGGCAAGATTTTCTCTCCAAGATAGAGAAAAAGCTCTCTTATTGGATTACCAAGCCTCTCTCTCTGGCAGGAAAATTCTAAGTGTGCTCAAATATTTTGGTGGCTACTCATGTTTATTACTCCTCTTGTTGGGCTCCTTTGAAAGTTGCCTATGCCAAGCTTGAAAAATTGGTTCAAGACTTTCTTTGGGCCTCTGTGGAGTCCCATAGAGGGTTTTACCATGTTGCCTAGGAATTCTACTACCTTCCCAGAGACTCTAGAGGGCTTGTTCTGCTCTCCATTCAATGACAAGGGACTGCCTTGTGTGTGAAATGGATAATTAGAGCCATTACTGGATATGAAGCTTGGAAAATTATCCTCAAGAATTGTATTCAGTTTGGATTTCCTATTCATAGACCTGCCTAGAAGGGGATTTGCTTTCAATATCTTCTAGTCATGAAGGATTCAATCCAAATCATGGGTAATTTTGTGGCTAAGAGAATTTGGAAAGCTTGGGAGGCGGTTAAGCCTTGGCTTTGTTGGTCTGGATTTGGTTTTCGTGATGGGCTTTCGCTCAATCAACAAAATGTTTGGTGGTCACCTCTCTTTGCTAGTGATGGTTAGCCTCTAGCCATGTTTCCTTGGCTTAAGGTGCTAAGGTTCCACAAGAAAGGCATTCAAACCTTGCAACATGTGTTTCACAGACCCACAATTCACATTGTGCCATGGGAGGATTTTCATGTGCTTTACAGACTTCAAAACCAGGACCGTGATACTTATGATGGTCTGGTGAATGTTATTCCTATAGATTATCTTTGTAAAGTGGGAATTTGTGGGTCCAAGCCCTAGTGGAAGGACTGAAATTGGTACCCAAACACCCCTTTCAAGAATTACAAGCTTTGGCTTGGTTATATGTGGCTATTACCGCATTTTCCAATGATTGACAGTCTTAACCAATGATGGCTTCTCCAATCCTCCGCTCATGTCTAGAAAAAAATATTCTCTACCATTTGATGTGCAAGTGTTGAGCCAAAGCTTGCCCACTTTTCTTGGTGTATTATTTTCCAAGGCTTTCCTCTAGGGTCTTGACTTGTTCACTTGGGGGTTGAGGACCCTTGATGCCCTTTTTGTGGGCAAGTTGAGTCTTTTAAACATCTCTTCTAGTTTTGTACTAGAGCTCAAGAGTTTTGGACTTGGATTCATGACCTCTTTCAGCCTTTCAGACCAGAGCCCTTCTCCTATTATATGAATTTTCTAGGAGACTTGCCAAGAATTCCTACTAAATATACCCAGCTTTGGCACACTTTCAGAGTTGAAATCCTCTTCACTACCTAGAAAGATAGAAATGCCTACATATTTGCTAAAACCCAAATGGATAGAAATGTTTCTTTGTATTCTAAATCTATTATTTATTCTAATGTGCTCTTGCAGATTCAAGTTCAAGAAAACAAGGTTGCACTTGAGGTGGCTCACCTTCAAGTGCTTTTGGACCATTGGGGAAATGCAACATGCACTATGGATCGAGTGCCTGCTTTGCCTACCCCTTCTCATGGTTGGTTGCCCTCTCAGGGCCGACAACAGAGTGGATTTGCTCGGCCCCGCTCTCAGTGTCCTCTTTGGCATGGTTCCCATGTTCCTCGGTGGTCTCGCTCTCCTTCTCTATGGGCTGGACAAGGGTGGCCCTCTAGAGTTGTGGTGG
Organism: Sequoiadendron giganteum; assembly: GCA_007115665.2. Lineage (NCBI taxonomy): Eukaryota > Viridiplantae > Streptophyta > Pinopsida > Cupressales > Cupressaceae > Sequoiadendron > Sequoiadendron giganteum. Next base: position 360,472,275 of record CM021101.1, read on the forward strand.
GGAGAAGTAGTGGCAGTTTTGGGTGGCCCCTTGATGATACTCCTTCTAGCTCTATTTGGCTAGACATTGCAAAATGTTTTCTGCATCTGGAGCTTGTAATCTCACCCCAATGTGGGGATAAAGAAAATAAGAATAAAGATGTTGATAATGGTTGGGGTCCTCCTCTTATTGTCACTCCAAACCCCGTTGATGTATGGGGAAAAAAATTGGATGACAGAGACCCTCCTGGCTCTACTGGTATTGCTTTGGCCGCTTAATGACCTTTTATTCTATGATTGTAATGATGAACTTCTAGGCTAGGCCCATATGACAATTGTTTTTATTTATTTGTTGGATGTTACCCATGTGACTCTCGGGGTGTGCCTTCCTACCACCCACCCTTTTTTTGTGGATATGTATTTTAATCTTTACTATTAATATAGATTAATTCCTATTCATAAAAAAATAGAATTGGACTATTATAAGGAACAAAAGAAAAAGGTTGAAGAACATGAAAAGAACAAAGTTGAAAAGATAAATCAATTGCACTAGGCATTGAAACAACTCATGGATTGCAAAAAGAAGATGGAGGAGAAATTGAAACAAAGAGATCAGTCTATAGCATAGCTACAAGTAGAAGTTGCTAAAACTAATCAACAAATAGGGATACTCGGAAGAGTGAAGGAACTTTATGTTTTGTATTGGTATAGGAGGACTATAAATGAGAATGTAACTATTAATGAATTGAAACTTTATTTTATTTCGTTATGCCGAAGGCATCCCCATGCTGAGGTTTTGCAACCCCTTTTCATACCGAAGGTGCAAAATTTTGGATATGTGATGAAATATGATGAAACATCACAATGATGCATCATTTTTTTCCATTTTCCCGATCATTTTCGATCCTTCTTGCAGCTTTCCCCGCTCCTCCAAAATCTTCCTTGTCGGTATTGACCTTTTACTTCTCGACTTGCATGAGATTTAATGCCATTCCAGTTTAGTTGAATAAATGAATGAAAAATCACATTCGCCAATTGACAAGGAATTTTGCATCGCAATAAATTATTTTTATTTAGAGGGTGGTGATGTAAATATCTATGATGAGCATTGAAAAATATCGTTCCCCAATTGACAAAGAATTTTGCATCGTAATAAATTGTTCCCATTTAGAGGGTGGTGATGTAAATATCTATGTTGATCATTTACTCTCATCGCCCTCATTTGGAATTTTTAAGATTGCTACACAACATAGTAGTTATTGTAGAATTTATGATGAATGGTGAAGTAGGCAATGGTGGTAGGGTTTCATATTTTTTCTTGAAAACTATACATATTTTTTCTCATCAGAATCCTTGACAGCACGACACAATTTGAAGTAAGTTAGTTGCCCCTTCAATATAATACCCCAAAACCTAAATCGATTTCACACAAACATGCAATCCATATTTTTTTTTCTACCAAAATCTTGTCTCGAGCTCAAGCAAGAACCTGGTAGCTCTAAATTTTGATATTATTAGATCTACTTTTTATTTATTGTGAATAGATTGAAGCAACAACTCTAGGGAGAATCTTTGTTCATCTCATTTTACAAAAAAAATCGGTGGTAGGGTTTCAAATGTTTTCTTGCAAACTCTACACAATTTTTCTCATTGGCATCATTGACATCATGACACAGTTTGTGTAGAATATTGAGGTAAGTTGGTTTCCCCTTCAATAGAATGCCCCAAACCTTAAATAGCTTTCACAGAAACACACAATCCATATTTTTTTGTTTCCACCAAAATCTTGTCTCGAGCTTAAGAAAGAATCCGGTAGCTCTAAATCCTGATATTCTTAGATCTACTTTTTGTTTATTGTCAATAGATTGAAGCAACAACTCTAGGGAGTCTGGTTTTGGTTTGTCTCACTTTTAAGTGAATTTTTCCCATTTTATCTCATTGACATCATTGACAACAAGACACATTTTTTATTGAATCTTGTGGTAAGTCACTTGTCGGATAATTTTTTGTTGTGTTTTATTTCTTTCTTTCTAAACACTTCTATTGTAATCTATCAAAAGAACCATTTTTTTGAACTATGAAATGAATTTTATATGTAATACATATGTTATATATGTGGTTGTTTTCATATGTGATATCATTGCAATACATAGTGTTAGATCCCTATTTGATTCTTCACATACAAATATTTTGAACCGTGAAATGAATTTTATGTTTATTTGGTGGTTTTTAATTTCTTGTTTTTGTTTCAGCAAACCTAATTATCCTCAACAAATTTAACAACTTCATTTAAGTACTCTAAAAAGAGAGAAATTAAAAAAGCCAAAACTAGGATGACCTACCTATGGGTCATAAACCTATGCTTTTTGAATCACCACAATTTTAGAACTCAACAAACAAAGAGGAAAACTAAATACTTTCTAAAAAACACATCCTATTGATAGAACATGATGAAAACAAAAAATAGAAAATAAAAAAACATCAAAAGTAAAGAACAAAAATAAAAGCACTCAATTTGAATAAGAAATGGAGACAAAAGTGTAGGTCATCATAAGATTGATATTATGAATTATCAGGGTATAGAAAGCACGTTGATCACCATTTTATTGATCCATCATTACTATAAGGATTGTACTTATATAGTCTCCTAACAATTTGATTTTCATTATAATGTTTTTATCATGATGTATGGTTGTGTTATGTTCTACATTTAGGGCCAAATTCAAATGGGGCATTACCAATGCAGATTCTTACCATTTGTAATTAGTTTGCATGGCTGTGTTATGCTATACATTTAGGGCCAAATTAAAATTGGGCATTATCGATGCAGATTCTTACCATTGGTAATTAGTTTACTATAAGGATTGTACTTATATAGTCTCCTAACAATTTTATTTTCATTATAGTGTTTTTATCATGATGTATGGCTATGTTATATTCTACATTTAGCCTGCTAAATTAAAATGGGGGATTACCAATGCAGATTCTTACCATTTGTAATTATTATTTTTGTCAAGAATAAACATTAAAACTAAACATATGCCTCAAGATTTTTCTTTGCCTTCACTGAATGATATGTCACACTCCTAAGACAAATAGCTTACAACCCATACAATAGAAGTAACACAAATAGATTACAAACCCTACAACAGACCTATTAGTAACACAAATAATATCATAATTATTTGATAATAGTTGTAAATACTCATGAAAGGACAACCATGAAAATTAGAACATCTAAATCAACCAGCCATAGCCTAGAAACCAAACATCATCATATAATCAATTATATGTACTACCAAATTCAAATATAGATTACATTTCTCATAAATATTTTCTATATATTTAATTGAAACATTTGTATCTAATAGTTGCCTCGACATTGTTGACAAAGTTAAAGTTCCATGTTAGACAACAAGTCCTATTGAAGAATTGGATTTTGAGATGCTTCAGGCCTCAACGCCAACTTTCCAATCCATCTGCACAAAACTAGAGGGATTGTGCAATTTCCTAAGAGAGATTAAATTTGATCAACACTATAATACTACTGTAGCACCCATGATAATTGATGCATTTCAGATTTACCTTGATAGCCTATAGTCTGTTATAAGTTTTTTTGTTGTGCCTATACTATTCCTACTTATGGCTGCAATGTAAAGAAACTATATAGTCTTCTATAGTCATCTTTAATTCACCTTCCAATATAAGCATTTTAAATACTATCTCGAACAAGGAAATACTACAAATTTTCCCTATATTTTCTTTTGCCAAAAGAGTTTCAATATTAACAATATATTTGTTTATCATGCACATAAATGGTGTTTTTTCAATTATCATTCTTTTAAATTGAAATTTATTAATTACTTAAATGCTTGTTTCCATATGAAAGTTGTAGGTATTTTTAAATCTTAAAAACTAAACAAATAATACATCGATATATATTGTTTTGAATTTGAAAACTCCAAGAAAGTTTTATACTATATAGCTTGCATAAAATTTAACTCATCCACAAACCATTGGTTTGATAAAAATGTACATAAACTATGTGGCCATATATTATCAAGCCTACACTTCCCTTCTCTACCTTTCATTTTTGGTTTTCCCCATTAACAACAATCTTACAATTAAGAATCACCTTTATTTTACTTGTCAGAATAGTCAATTCTAACACTCACAAGTTGCCCATAGGCACAAAAATTCAACTTTATTTCACCTTCTCAATGGCAACTCTAACTCCAAATTCCGTTGAAGAAATTCTTGCAGGCATGTTTGATCTTGACCCTTCATTATAGGTTACATCCATAGACACTATACAATAGTCTCATTCAACAAATGTTAAATATTGGCTTCAACTCTCTAATGGTGTCCACACCCATCCAAATTTTCTTCCCATCCAATTTAACAATCTTGTTGTTGAAGAAGCTACGGTCAATGGGTCTATTATTTGCCTTAAAGAATATATATCCAAGGTGTTCAACAAATACACGTATGTCCATCCATACTCTATTTTTGAATATTACTCTGATTCATTGATGTCATTTTCCTAAATAATTTACTTCCTTCAATTGTAGGGCTATAATTATCAATATTATTGAAATGGTCTCAAATAAAGCATTGCTCGTTGGCACTCCAACTCCTCTTCTCCAGGCTACAATTCTTTTTCCATCTACTAGCTCCCAGGGCCCAATTGGTTTACAAAAATATATAAGCTCTACCCAAAAACCAACCATAGCCCTTCTAAAATACTTCCCATCAAAACTATGACCCCATACTATAAGTGTTGGTAGATTGAGGGTAGAGCATTAACAAAGACTCCAATCCATGAGTTTCACAATGCTGGCCGAGAGGGAAAAGTTTTTCGTTTTGACCTCATTGACAAAGCAGGCTCCGAAATACATGTCACATGCTTCAATGAACTTGTTAATGTGTTCTACAATTTTGTGCACTCTAATAGTCTATACATTATTTCTAATGGTCACATAAAAGTTGTTGATACAAAATATAGTAGCTCGACAAACCCATTTGAAATTTTCCTACAAAACTCATCAACAATTACTCCAACATGTGTAGACTCTACAATACCCATGAATAGCCTACACATAAAGATCATAGATTCCCTACTATTACTTCCTATTAATTCCCTTTTTGATGTTCTTGGCATACTTTTATCTATCTCCCCTGCATCAACCATCTGTATGAGAGATGGAATTGAAACACTCAAGTGTACTGCAACAATCACAGACATGTCATGCTTGACCATTGATGTTACACTTTATGATCGTCATTGTGAATTTGAAGGGAAATAATTATTTGGTTTTCCTCTTCTAGCAACCCCTCCATTATCTTGATTAAATCTGGATGTATAACGTCCTGGTGTGGAAAATATCTTGATACTATATTTGCAACTACAATTGTAATAAATCCATTTTTTTTAGAAGCCTCAACATTGCATGACTGGTATGCAACTGTAGGGAATGAAACACCTTTCCTTTCTCTCTCAATATATCATCTTTCTCCCAACAAGTTTGCTAATCGAATTGGCATTTCATCGATCAATAATACAAACTCTCCTAAAAAAAGAAACGTTTGCATAAAATAAAGCATATCAAAAGTCCACTTGGAAAACTTTTATTACCTCTCTTGTCCTCTTATGGTGGGAAATAAGAAATGTAAGAAGAAGGTTGTATAGAAGAACCTGAATAGCTTTCACTACCCAAAGTGTTCTATTGATCTCCCTGGACGTGATTTTATCTACATGGTAAAAGTGGATTTGGATGATGGAATAGGTGCTCTTCTTAAAGTCACCACATTCAAAGGACCCAAAAATGGCTTGTTTGGTGTATTCGCTGAAAATTTTCAACTACTGCTGATAGAACCTGATGCTGCTAAACATATGTTTGATCAAGTTCTTGGGAACCGATTTTTCTTTGATGTGGACATCACAATAAATTTATTTTCTAGGAAAGAAATACAAAGATTTGTAATTACAATGATAAATCCTATTTAAACTTTTCAAGTACCTCTTACTTTCCATAATGCTATATATTCTTTTCTTATGTTGTACAACTTTTGGTGCTATCAATACCATCATTTGTAATCGTGTGTGCCTACAATTATAAATAAATTCAATACAAAGTTATTTTTGATACCACAATGTTATCTTGTGCACTTGTTTCAAAATATGATTTCTTGATTTTACAAGCTATGTATTATAATTAAAGTTGAGTCAATATGAAGGATTGTTACTTCAAGCGTTATTCCTACTAATTTCACACACCTAAGTTATCTCTTGCAAATTCTTGTAAATACTTGTACGTGTTATTTCATCTTTTTCTTGAACTAATGCAAATTCATATTGCATTTCTTTGTTCCTCAACAACCCTTATCATGGAAAACCAAGATGAAAGTATGGAAGCACAATGTTCTCATTGTAATGAATTGCAACATTTACGGTACCATGAAAATAAGGATTGCATTAATAGATAGAGAAGAGAAAATCATCACAATCCCCTTGCAAGATCCTCCACATCCCCAACCTCTCTTTTGAATAACCCCTCCCCATTGTAGTCACCCACACCTCAAATGTAGTCTACATTACACCCCAGATCATGCTCCCAAAATGATTCTCGACTATTTCCTACAAATGATTACATTGCTAGGAATTCCTTCCATTCAAAGTTGGAACTATCAAACATTTCAACATGCCAAGTATGCATGGAACGATATCTGGGAATAAAAACTGGGAAATTTAATGGTGGTAGTGCTTGTTCAATATGCATTTAAGAAAAAAATTTCAATCACTTCTCAAAATGGAACATGGACCCTAGAGAGCAGCTTGCTTGTTTGTAAAAACTATCTCAAATTGAGGAGATTATTATGGAAAGAGTGAACCCTTTCCTCCTAGTTACTTATGCTAGAGGGGACCAACTAAAATATAGTGCCCACACTATTTTTTTCCTTAGGATATTATAGTAATTGAAAATTACTTGCCATGTCATATACATGACCTAGATATACTTATAGTTAACAAAAAGTGTTGATTCCCAACAATATGGTTGCTATGTTTGCAAATCACATGTTCACGAGGCTTTGCAATATAAGGTTTGTAATGACCCTTACTACAAAGATGTACAATTAAATGAGTCCTCTCTCTTATGCTTGCCTATTTCCTCCATTGACATCTCTAACCTTCTAAATGAAACAACCTCAACTTTAGATCCCCTTGATGTAAGTTTCATGGAAACATATAATACATCTGAAGAAAAATTGCAAGAGAATGTGCAAGAAACACAATCATTTATGGAAAACCTACCCCTTGTATGTATAGAAGTGCAAGAATTGTGAGCTTTTTGTAGTTAGGCGAAGGACACCCAACTCCTAATATTGATTGGCCACCAGTTTCTCTTACACCCATCAATGAATACACCACTGAAGGATTATTTGTTATGACATCCCCAATATTGTTTCCAAAGGGCAGAGCTGCATTCAATCAAAAAAAATGAAATAGGTCAAGTTAATTAAAATTCTCTCCATCTTCTTAGATACCATGATAATAGGGTCAGACAACACCCATGGTTTAGATAATTCATACTTAATATTCTTATGTGTCACCGTAGCCAGGCCAAAACTTCTATTTTGTTCAAAAACACTTGGAAAGTAGACTGCTAACAACAATACTTACCTTGCACCAAAGAATCAAGGACCTTCTCGATGAACATCTTGCAGACCAAGTTGTGTTGTTTGGCTCAAAAATTTGTGGTACATGCCCCTTCTAGACTCACCATAGGGGGAGCTATTTGACATGGTTATTTAGGTTGGTTGCCTGACTCTATTCTTCACGCTTAGTGCAACACATACTAAATGGAAAGACTTAGAGAACATCATGCTACTACCATACCAAAAAATCCTACTATTGTTACTCGGTGGAGGATCTAAAATATAGTGCAAAACCCACACCTCTCTACACTTTACATGCATCACAGATTTACTACATTTCATGAAGAGGTTTTGGAGAAGATTCTCTACACAAATGACTACTAGTACAGGTAAAGATATTCCACATCATTTATATTTACTTGTTTCAATACACCATTTTCTTAATAACATCTCCTGTGTCTAGGTATGAATGGAAACATTGCAGATTTGCACATGTCCATGGTTTCCTTTGGCTCAAAGATGCATCTGATATTGTGATACTATAATGGAATAATCTTGCATTAGTACAAAATTTAATCGACTACATTGACAAATATTTCTCTGCATGGTACCCGCATCCCCAACAAAGCTCAAATGAAAGAGTTCTATGATATACCTTTGACAACCGCTTCTTAATGGACATAAGAATGATTATGTTGCCCAACCCTTCACATGACTACAATGAACTAAACTACATTCAACACCATACATGTTGTACCTTGCACACATGTTTACAAAGAAAAGGAGCCATAATTGAACACTGCTATAAAGCCTCTTGGACCATGCAATACAATTCAATCCTTTCAAATGAGAATGGACAACCAAAGCATACCCCTAATCCTAATGATGACCAATTGAATCTTCACAACCCCTCCTCTCTATTTGGCAAGAAAATGTAGATTTCTAGCCCATTCTCTCAATTGATGCACTGCTCAAATATATAGAAAAATATGTAGCTAAAGAAGAAACCAAATCTGAAACATATCATACAATGCTTTCTCGTATTTCGACAAGCCAACACCAATATCTTTTAGAAAAATTCTTGTTTTTTATGAATATAATTTTTTTTTTAAAGGGTTCCTAAAACCCTATACAAAAGAGAAGGGAACACGAGATAAAATAGTAATGTTGCTCCAAAAGCCAATAGGTTGATTAAACCATAATCAACCGACCATTAGCAAAAAATAGACAAAAGGAAAACACAAAACAACAACTAGAGAAGCTCTCTTAACATCCTCGCTGCTTCCACATCCTTGGTTATAACCTTGTCATGCATCTCCATGATTTATTTAACATCCTACATAGGAACTACATTGCATTTCTTTATTTTTCTGTGAGTGCGAACACTCAAACCAACCCCCAAGTTAGTAACTTGCTTCTCGATCTCAAAGTCCTCACCCAAAGGCTGCTCTGAAAGGTCAGGGAAGAGGCACTTTCTAGTCCATTCTTTTTCTTTCTCATTTAGAAGCACCAATCCTTTAGCCATGATCTCAAGCGAATCCTTTCTGAGGTTTATCAAGGAATTAATATCCTTACAAATTTATAGGAGGTTCCTTTCCAAAGCAGTAATCCTTGGATCATGGTCTTTTTTCAATTTAGAAAAAACCTTCCCCACTTGGTTCAAAGTGGAGTTCAATGACTTAACCATGCAAAAAACATAATCCTTCTCCCTAAAAATTATCAGAGTGGAGATGTTACAATGAGCTATAGTATCACACTTACCATGAAGATCCTGGACCTCTTGAATGAGCCAAATGAGCAGGTTGAAGAATACGCCCAATTCTTCCTTCACCAAACCTAAGGCCTGATTAAAATCCAATGAGCCCCAATATAGAACCCTCCCCTGATGAGAGCTCATAGAAGGATCATCTTCCTGGAAACCAACATGTGGGATGATCTATTCTTTTCGTTTTCATTTTCCTTCAGAAAATGACATTATAGGGGATGCTTCCAAGTCAACAAAATTTTCCAAATTCACCTCCCCTTCATCTAGGACCCTCCTATCCCCCCACAGTCCATAATTTATCATCAAGAGAAATTTTCACCACCCCACACACCTTAGTAATCCCAACACCCTCTTGAGAATGCTCCTCGACAACATGGGAAGCAACAACACTCATCAACCCCTATTTAGGAACCTTCCTACGATTGCGTTTCGCCTCCATATCAGACTCTTCATAAGCTCCCAAGATTTTACACTTCACATGTGAAGGAGAGGGCTCAACATTCTTCACAAAGCTCATATCACCAAACCTAGAAGGAACCAAAATTTCCCTAACCCTAGCTGAAGGGTTATCATAGTCCAAATCTATCTGGTAGCCATCAGACCAAGCCAGGGAGTCATCCCCAGACTCCGTCTTGCCATCTCCTTCCTCCTCTAACTAAAACTTCCCCATCAGCTTATCCTTCTTCTTGGCCTTGCAGGCTCTACTAGGAACAAGGGTTGTAATTATATATCTTTCTTTGATGTGATCCACAATTAAAAGAATCAACCCCTCATGTAAAAATGGATTGTTGGAATTCTTTCTATTATCCATAATCCCATTCTCTAGAGATGAAATAAGATAAAACGGGAAGGAGACCAACTTACCATGGCGAAAATAGTTTAGTAGCATAAAATGGCTCCCATAAATTGTTGAGTATCTCTCATCCATGGTAAATTACCACATAATATCCATAGCTACAACTCCCCAAATTGGTTTAATTAAGGTTCGATCATAGCCACCACACTGGAGCTTAATAATTTTTTCCTTCTCTTTATCCCTCAGGAAGTTCAATCTCGCCATCCCAGACATAGCTTTTTCTCTGAAATTTTTTCTCCCCTGAGTCGACAACCCAATAACTTCATCTATGAACTCCTCATTCATAGTGATATCAATTCAAAACATACTAAGAAAGATATAAGTCTTTATATGGACAAAGAAGGAGAATTGTGATTCCTAAGGCAGTTGATAATATTCAACAAGTCCCTTTCCAACCAAAATTTTGACACCCCCTTCTCCCTTTCCAATTTTAAACCATGATAGGCTGTAGTAGCTTCATCATAGTGGTTTGTCTAGATCCCCAAAGGGAGTGCCACCACCAAAAATAACCTACCATTATGATATCTTAACACTCCCCCACAACCAACAGGTCCCAGATTACCTTTAGTAGAACCATCAAAAATAACTTTATACCACCCAAGAGGACGAGAATACCATATCACCCCTTCTTGAGAAGACTTGAATTTTTTCAAAGGCTAGGAAATATCAAATTTAAGCTTCCACTAATTGACCACCCTCAAATCATAATCAGACATATCCGGATGACTCAGAAAGTTATAATTAGCCACAACCAACAAAAAGTTCTCCTTAATGGTCGCAAAGATCTTATAAAACAAAGTAACTGAGGAAAGTGCAACATTCCTAAAAATTATGTTATTCCTCTCCTTCCATAAACCCCATACGACATGAGTAAGGATAAGGGACCAAAGAAAACATAGAGAGGGATTGGAAGGCCTACCACTGGCTCCAAAGCTCCATAATCAAAGAAGAGAAGACCCACTCCAACTTCTAGGGATTTAGCATAATCCCCCACACCTCTCGAGCATATTTGCATGCAATAAACAAATGGTAGGAGTCCTTTGCATCCTCCTCACAAAGATAGCATCTATTAGGCATAGAGAAACCTCTTTTCCAAAGATTATTAATATTCAAGATTTTATCTTGAACAAACAACCAAAAAACATATTGATCTTTGGAGTCAAATTTGGAGACCAAACAAGAGCCCAACGGGGTGAGGTCCCACAAAATTGTTTAGATATTGAAAAGAAGATGCCATCGAGAACCGACCAGGCAAAAGCAACTGCCAAACCACCTTATCCCTCTAAGGAACAAAAGGGATGTGAATATGAGATAAAAAACCATAAAGAGTATCCAACTCCTAAACTCCTCATGAATTCTTTTCCATGCACCATCCACAATGTAATCAATAGCAAACACACGAAACTCCCAAACACAAAGATCCCTATAAGGAGTTGCCCAATCAGCTTCTCTAAGGGGACCATGACCTATCCACCAATTATCCTAGAAGAGAATGTCTTTCCCATTACCAACCAACCAAAGAAGACCAGTTGAGATAATACTTATGAACCTAACCAAGGAATTCCAAAAGATGGAGCCTGACTAAGGAAATAAATCATCCCTCAAGTCCCTGTACTTATCAACACTTGAAAGGTATTTAGAAGCAAGAATACCCATCCAATCCTTTCCACTAGCTAGAAGAAACCATAACTATTTAGCCATGAGGGAAAAATTTAAAAACTTTAATTTCCTCAATCCTGATACTGCTTGGGCTTCAGATCGACACACCTCTTCCCACAATACAAGGCTCATATTTTTCTTCTCCTCCACACCAGACCATAAGAACCATTTTTGTATGCTTTCACTCTTTTCCCAAAACTTCCATGAAATTTGGAAAAGGCTTAAAGCATACACCGAGAGGTTCTACAAAGTAGATTCGATCAAGACCAACTTTCTCGCTTTACTAAGGAGGGCTACTTTCCAATCCAACAACTTAGCTTTAAAATTGTCAATCAAGACATTCTAGAATGAGTTAGGAAGCACATTTGCACAAAGTAGTAGACCCAAATAAGTGGAAGGAAGATTACCAATAGCACACTGAATAATACTAGTGATTCTCTACTTTCTTCTATCTGAAGTATTAAAAAAAATAGAGTACTTTTAGGGAGACTCACCAATTGACTAAAGGAAACTTCATAACTATATAAAATTGATTTAATGGATTTAGCTTCTACAACCAAAGACTCTCCAATAATGATCATTTCATCCATGAATTGTTGGTTCAAACAAGGAGGAGAAGAGGAGGTCAGACGAAGCCCCATAATAACACTAATAGACACTTGCTTTTGAAGAGTTCTCCTAAGAGCCTCAACCAAAATGATAAAAAGGAAGGGATGAATGGGGTCACCCTATCTCATACCCCATGAGCTCCTACAAAAAACAAAGGGGGAGTCATTCACCAACATAGAGAAGGAAACCATCGAAATAAGGTTCATTATCAACTTCAATAATTTGTTTGAGCAACCAAAAGAAGATAAGACTTTTACAATAAATTTTTAGTTCACACAGTCATAAGCCTTCACTAAATCTAGTTTCAGTAAAAATTAAACCAACATTCTTGTTAACCATTAGCGAATGGATATTTTCATGAACCATGATGATTGGATCAAGGATTTGTCTTCTAGAACCAAAGCCACATTGTTGTTGAGAGATAATCAAGGGAAGAACCCACTGTAGCCTCAAATCCAAGACCTTTGAGTAGATTTTATAAATAGAATTGTGAAGGCTAATAGGATGAAATTCATTGAAGGAAGAAGCACCCAAAATATCCAGGACAAGAACAGTGATGGTGGAATTTATCTCCTTCAACAAATTTTGGCTACCAAAAAATTCCTTTGTAGAATCAACCACATCTCTAGAAACAATCGTCCAAAAATCTTGAAAGAAAAAGATGGGGAATCCATTTGAACTAGGGGCTTAATTCCACATAAAAGAAAAAATAGCCTTCTTAACCTCCTCCGCAGAAGGGATACTACACACATGTTATTTAAATCCTTCATAAAATTTATAGGGATAACGTCCAATAGCTGGTCTTGAACAGCCAGGACCGGGAAAAAAATGTTAGATAGGAGATCAACAAAGTAAGAAGAAGCAACTTTATGAATCTCTCGATTATTCTCAATCACCATACCATTGTGACATATACAATCAATCCGATTAGAGGCATGATGCTTCAGAGTAGTAATATGGAATAAATTTGTATTCCTATCTCCACAATTAAGCCAAATCACATGGGATCTTTGCTTCCAAAATTCTTCCTCCTTAGCAACAATATTATGCAAACGAGATAAGAGAAAGCTCTTCTCATTAGAAAAATTAGCATTATACCCCAAAGCTTGAATAGTCTATTGTAGTAAATCCAATTCCTCCTTAATACAAGACTTCTCATGGAAAATATGCCCAAAGGATGACTTATTCCAAATCCTTGCATTAGTCTTCATCGCCAGCTTCTTAGAAATTCTATACATTGTTGAACCATCAACCTAGATATACCACAATGTAGATAACTTATATTTTAAATCTATATGAGAAACCCACATTTTTTCAAATTGGAAAGGGAAGGACACCTTCTACCAACCAAGTCAGTCGACAAGGAAATGGGGAAGTGATTTTAACCCAATTCGGTGAGGGTGGAGAGGGAGAAGGAATAAAAAATCATCCATTCAGGAGAAAGGAGGGCCCGATCCAACTTAACTTGGATAAGAGCATCACCTATTCTTTGATTTGACTAGGTATAGGAGCCCCCTAAAGGTCAACATCAAACAAAGCATTGCCATTGATAAAAGACACCAAATCAAATATGCTCTCATCATCCTCCTGGGACCCCCCATATTTTCCAAGCTACTCAAAGGAGTATTGAAGTTACCCATAACCAACCAATGATCAACAAAGTAACAAGCTTTGAGGGAATATAAATTTTTCCAAAATCGCTTACGAGCACTCTTCAGATTACGGGCATAAATATTAGAAGAAATACAAGAAAAATTATCCTTAGTATGATGAAAGGAGTAACAATATGGTTTGATTCACCAAACACAACCCTCCCATTCACCACCTTCACATTCTAGAAGGTAGCCACTCCGCCTGAGGCTCCCTCCACATCAAAACCATGGAGCCCACACTCTTTAAACAACCTATTCTATAATCTGTCTAGCCTATCCACTGACATTTTAGTTTCCTGAATCAAGATAATATCTGGTCTATGATATCTTACTAAATTAGCAAGGAGATCCTACTTATGAGGGTTATTCAACCCTTAGATATTCCAAGAAATAATCTTCATAGAGGATTATGAGATGTGCTCTTCAAGCACATCTCAAACAGGGATTTCTAGGAACCATCAATAATTTAGCTTTGATTTATTTCTCGCTATGTTGTTGTAGAGAAGTTATTCCCCTACCCCTCTGCTCTGACCCACACTTCGCTTTCTAGAGATTCCTAGTCACAACACCCGAGGGGGAAGCATGTTTCTTCCTGTTTCAAGTCTTGACAGGCGAAAAAGGGGGCTCCTTCATAGGCAAAGAGATACCCAGGTCATCCCCAATGATAGAAGAGGTGAGCACTTCATTTGGTTGAACATGAGAAGCATAGACATCTGAAGGATAGGGAAACTCCATTAACTCTAGATTCTTAGGCCCCATACCTTCACCAGCAAAAGCTTCCCCACTAATCCTTGGCTCCACAACACCATGAACAAAGCCAAGGATGATATCCTCCACATGAGCGTTCAACTCCCTGTCTTCTAAAATAACCTCATTCACTAGAAGGACATGACCATCCACATGAGGATTTAGGTCCCCAGCCTCTAGAACTACCTCTTTCATAGGGAAATATTTTGATACCTCAACAAGAGATGCAAAACTCATCCTCAACCCCTCCTCATCCTTACTCAAAGCACATTCCTTCAGATTCTAGATTACTTCCAGCTGTGATGAAACATCAATCCTTCCTCCATCAACCCTCAACCCCTCCTTTGGCTTCTTTTCTTTCCACTCCTTCAAGGGATGAGAAGGATTCATCCTAGAAGGCTTCAACAAACATTTCCTTTCCCAATGCCCAACTTTCTTACAGTGAAAAAAAGCAAAGGGAGTAGACTCGCACTAAACCACTTGGTTCCAAACACATAACTTTGAGTTTATCGATATTTTTTCAACTAAATCCATAGATTGATCAACAATCACATAGAAACAAGAATACACCAACCTTTTCTGAGACACAATCATCTGGTTAATAGAAATAAGCTTCCCAAAAGTATTTTCAATACCAAAAATACCTGCTCATCCCAAAACTCCAGCAAAAGAGCTGAAAGACTAACCCAAATAGGGGTCGAGGTAAACAAGCATGAGCTTAGGTTAAATTTTACTTCCCCCTTCTTGAGAACCAATGATGATTTTCTAACTATCCAAGGGCCACCGCTCAAAATAGTAACCACATCCTCATCACAGGTGAAGGAAAATGAAAAGAAGCCTCTAGCCATCACAACCACCTCCACCTAACCCTTCAGTCTCCACCGCTTAAAAACAAGATTACACACCAGTTCAATGTTTGGATGAGAACCCATAAATTTCCCCACTAAGGAAAAATCCATCGATTCCAAACGCTTCTCAATGTACACTCAAGAATAGAAACCAATTATTCCCTAGCAACTGAATTCACCAAGAAACTAACCGAAGGAGAACTCTTACCTTTAGTCTTACCCCCCAAAATATTAGACCATTTGGGTCCATAAAACATGACCCCCACACACTTCTTTTCCTTCCACCATAAAAACATCCTCAGGAATCTTCAGACAAGTAGAAAAGGACAAGCCCACATTAAGAGGACTTGGAGAAGACCCCACACAATGCATAAAAAAACACCAGCCACAGAAACCGAAGAGTCTAAAATGCTAGAGACTAAAGAGGACCCACCATCATTACCACTAGCCTTGCAAAAGGATAAAAAATCTACACCAATATCATTCCCATCATCACACCTAGTGGCATTACCACCAGGAAGGGAGCTAGAATTTCTCGCCTTCAAAGGATTTTGAAAAATCATAGAACCACTTGAAGAGAGCTGCATAAATCTTAGTGCATGCTTAGACAAACTTGTGGATCATGATATTAGTGCCCAACAAATTTTCCACCTTTTATTAAAACTACTACTTTATTTGTGTAGTTAGATGTTTGCTTCTTTAAATGTAAACCAAAAAAACTATCAATGCGTTTCACTCTCAGCCGCATCCACATCATTAGACACAAACTACATTGATGTATACATGGCACACCATGTTTATTTGGAGGCATTGGCATTGACTGATGTCACTTAGAAATGGAGCTTCAAAACATCTCGTAAAGCGAACCAATGGAAAGAACATTCCTCTAAAGCAATTTTTTGAGTCTCCCCATGCTTCACAAGCATTCCTCCAAAGGATGACCCAAGTTTTCATGACTTCTATTGGAGTGAATTGGTTCTCTACAAACCATTTAGTAACATTGTAGTTGAATTTGGTTCGTCCACCACTCAAATTGTATCATAGTGGGAGAGGATGGCATGCACTTACCATCTATGGCATGTGTGACACACTCAACCAGATATGACCTCCAATCTAGACTCTGACTCTTCTTCAAATAACATAAAATCCGCACATCAATGCAAACAATCCAAATGAAAAGTGTTGTTAGGTGTACACCCAGGTCATCCACTCTGGTTGGATGCACTTGACATGATAGGTACCCATGAAATAGACCTTAACCATGATTGGGATACTCCTTCCATAAATCCAATAGAACACACTACAACATCCAACTTCGTAGACTCAAACTACACAACATATCAAGTCCCCCTTCTACCCATTGACAATAACCTAGCATGACCTTTCATTAGAACAAAATAAAATAATGGATTTAGTGTCGTCACACCTATCCTCCACCACTTACCAGCCACCACTCAAAATAATTGTTCAAGGAACTGCAAGAACTAGAAAGTCAAACCTAATAAAAAAAATTAAGTCTACACTTAATTGTTCGGCTCCAGATGATCAAATGTCGCTATTACTTCTTGCACCAATATGTGTTGAAACATTCAATATTGGAGCATCAACAATTCATTCTACACTTTTCATACCCATCAAAGAGATGGCTCCCTTTCAAGGCCAACCACTAGCAAGATTCCAAGAGAAAATGTACTTTTTTCGCTACATTTTGATAGACGAAATGAGCTTCATCATTCCAAATTTTTTCGAACAAATTGACTATCGTTTGCATGAAGATTTCCTAGCACATAACCACAACCAATTTGGAGGCCACTCAATCCCACTCTTTGGAGACCTCAGTCAACTACCATCAGTGAAAGACATTCCTATGTACTCTTCTACTTCCTACAGGGGGACACTATGGGGGAGCTTTCAAATAGTTTTTACTCTAAATAAAATATTTCATCAAGTTGGAGAGGATCCCACTCAAATTATATTTTGAGATCTTTTGTGAAATTTAAGGAAGGTTGAACCTAGTATTACAAATTGGCAACTGCTAATGTCAAGTTCAAGCTCGACACTAACATCTATATAAAAAACTACTTTCTTATCGTCTATACATCTTTTTATAACCAATGAAAAGGTCTCACTCCATAATAAGTGTATGCTATTGTCTCTATCATAGCCCGTTGTTGTAGCCATTGCAGAGAAAATAGGGATCTTCTTCAACTTTAATCCAGATGATGAGCAACTCCAATATAAGATTATAATATGTGTCGACCAAAAGGTTATGCTATCTTGTAATATGTGGACTGATATAGGCCTTGTCAATGGAGCTCTTGGCATAGTAAAAAAAAAAGTGTACAAGGAGAGGAAAAAACCACCACAGCTCCCCTTGTTTATAGTTGTTTAATTCAATAATTACATTGGGCCTTCCTATGATCTAAAAAATCCAAAATATGTCCTTATTACCCCATTGAATCATGGTGGTTAATGCCAAATACCACTTAAAATGGAATGGGCCTTAACCATCCACAAATCACAGGGACTTACATTGGCAACATTGACCAACAAGGCTTGACATTCACAACAATTTCAAGAGCCAATCAGCTTGGTGGCCTTCATATCCACCCTACATTCACATTTGAAAGATACAGACACATGCAAAAAATCCCTTATGTTGCACGTAGGATCAGTGAGGAAGCTTGACGATCAACACTATCGACATCAGTCACTTGAAATGCCCAAATAATTTTCAATGAAAAAAGTATAGTTTGTTGAATAATTCCTTATTCCTTTCTCTTTCAATGACTACATATCTGACTCCATTCATAGTTATTCATATTACGAGTATCCAATCTCTTCCTTTCTTTCCACATTTGATTTGTAGGCCCTCCTTCAAAACGGCATAATTATCAAGATCGACTCTTTCAGCCATGTCCCAAATACAAAAGGTTTTCTACAAACTTGCAGCTTTCTTTTCCAAGTGTAATATAATATGGATGGAATTTATAAACACAAGCATATTTCATCCTATAAAGAGTTCTTTGTCAACACAGCTCTATTGAAATACAAGCGATCTTCCATTAACATTTGGCTGGAATATATAAAAAATTTAAAGTTCCAACATCTTTTACAAAATCTATTGTTTGTACTGGAGTTCTCCCCTGCTAATTTTGTTCACAATGGTAAATCCTTACTTATTTACAAATATTTTTGTCCCTATATATTATTCTCTCTTCACCTAAGCTTTAAAATTGTGATATACATTCCTCATATCTAACTTCAATTGCACTTTTTTCTTAGACTTGTGGCCTTTTTCAAGCTTTCTGCTACATCTAGTGTCATGCTATGTTTAGTTTCCAATTTTGCTATAGAAGATATAAAATTTATGCGGGTGTGATTGAATTTGAGTGTAATGCCCTGCTACGTAACCCTAGAGGAAGTTGCAATTAACTACTTAAGCACACAATTTATTTTTTATTTAAAGTATAATTCACATACATGCTCACTTACTAATTGACAACAACCTCTAAGGCTATGAGACTGAGATTACTTAAACCCATACATACATCATATAACATCTATAACATTTACTTACATAAAGAATTGAGTACTCATACATTCCACACATAATAAATTTCACTATAACATAAAGAGATACAATAAAATTTCAATTACATTAACTTAACAAAGAGGTTACATCTCTCATTCCCTGAATGAGGTAAATTATACAAATGTGATACATATACAAATATCCACCTCGAATATAGATGAGCAGTAATTAATAATGAGATCCAACTGAATTAATAACAAAGCATGAGATGAATACTAGAAACCACAAGCTCTCCAACTAGAAATCTCGCCATCACAAACTAAAGATCATGGGGGACCCAACGGTGTATGGTGCATGTTCCTCCTAACCAAGTGGTACCTGAAGGCCCACCCCCCATGCTAGGAGATAGTAACATGCATACATGGCCAATCCTACAACCTCTATTCATAGGTTGACTCATATTGACTCATACTAACTCAACCAAACACATGAACCATACAGCCACAAGTAAAACATTATAACACTAACATAGGTTACATTTCTTCCAGATTTAAATAAGATCAAGTATGTTAAGAAAAATATACACATAAAACCACATACCAATCGTTATCGAGTTAGAGTGTCATCACACAACTTGACATGGGATATCCAATGGGATCTTCCTAGGCCTCGACCCCCATCTTGGGATCTCCTAGAAGCCTCAACCGATCCTTGGCCCCCATAATCACTCATGCGGAGTCAAATACCTCTCGTAAAGACAAGGTAGATGACCTTGCCATTCCAGGCCTTCCCACTCGCCCCAAGCCTAAACAAGAACTTGCGTCTATGAGTGAGGCTAGAACTTATTTTGTTTAGTGTGAAATAATACCTAATCTCCTAAGTGCATTAGTTAAGTTATCACTTGATTAAACTACCTCTGAAGGTTATCAAGTTTACCTCTTTAGGGCTCTCGTGCCTAATGGAAGCCACTCTTCTACTTGACAACACACATACAAACCAATCACGAAGGGTACCAAAGTGCATACAAACTAGATAAAACAACCACTCCAATCCTAGGAGGCAACATATAATGTAACCCACTCCAAACAATGGAGTCAACAAATCACATAATCCACTCCTAACAAGGAGGCACAAATCCCCCATTCATGGAAACTAGGTAAACCACTGACATGACTTCATGCACTACCCAAGGGAAATACAAATGGTTGAAATCACAATACAACAACCCCATCATATAAGGAACCTCTAGAAGACTTACAAATTAATTGACTCACTTGTCCCATTTCCCCAAACAAGAACACAGAGGAAATAATCACAGAAGGCAATTGCAAGGAAATAAACTAATTTTGGATATAATAAATCTATTTCCCTTTCATATTGTATTCAAAGTAAAAATAACAGTCGCCCTAATACAATAATTGATAGAAATAATTAATTGCCTTTTCAATTATAGAGAAAGGGAAATACTAACTTTAAAAAATAAATCAAATCCCTTGATTACTTTTAAAAACAAAAAAAATTCACTACAAGTTAATTCCTTCAATTTCCCAACTAAAACATATAATTCCTTCAATTTCCCAACTAAAATATACAACCATTTGTAAAATAAATGCATTTAAATAAATATATATTCAATATATATATATTTATTTAAATATTCTAATCAACTCATTTAAATAATTCTAACTTCAATAATTTATTTACTAAATCCAAAACTTAAATAAATATATAATTTCCTTTTATATATATGTATATATACTATATATATATACTATATATATATATTCAATATATATCATATATACAATATACAATATATATACAATATATATATAATATATATACATTATTTATATATTTATAAATTCATACATATTTTAATCCTTATTAAACAACTAAATATATATATATACATATATTATTCCATATATATATAATATATTATATATATATTTTAAAATATAAATTGAAATCCACTTTTAATATGCAACAGACTAAACAATAAGAAAATTCACAAGTTTTGCGTTTTAATAAAAAGAAAATTTCAATTTATGTGGGGAGGGGCTGGCCACAGTTGAACCCCCGTCCCATCTCTAAACATGTGCGGCCTTCACATGGGGGTTGCGCTGCCTTTTGGGGCAGCCACACCTCCATTGATGGGGGTGGTGGGGTGTGCTATGCACCCCCACCCCAAAATGCATTATTTTTTTAAAACAAACGCACCTCTTGCGATTTTCATAAATTACAAATCACCGTATGAACGACTAGAAAAATATACATTTTTATATATAGAAAATTCTCCAGCCAATATATATATATATAAAAGAAATTTCAACATAATTATTTTCAATTGGGGAAATTTTGTCAAAACGTCCACTTACAGGAATTTTTTTTATGAATATAGTCGAAAACCAAATTCCAGAGAAAGAAATCCACAGATGAATTTTCCAAAACTAATATAGAGGTTTTCAACAAATTTACACAAAAGCTTTAAATAAAATTCCCTAAATCTCATATTGATTTCCTCTAGGCTTTTCCAATGTTTTATGTATTAAATCCATAGAGGCTCTCTGATTTTACTCTTTGATTTCATTGTAAAAGTTTCCTACAGAGGCACTATATTTATTCACAGAAAAACTACAAACACAGAAGCCTTACAATATTTCTCAGAAAAATAAAATCTTCTACTACAAAAATAGATTCTTCTACACAACAATCTTTTCTACATAAAATTATTTCCATTTAAAAACTTAAACAAATACAAAGGAAATAAGGAAAAGAACTTGTATCCAACAAAGATTTTGGAGTAAATGGAATTTCTAGTGCCGGGCCTCTTCCAAAGCTTCCACAGCTTCTCCCAAGTAATTAATTTTCCTAAGCACAAGATTGACTTCCAACACAACAATAACCTTTCCCAAACAAATCTAAGAATGCAAAATTTCAACAATTTTCTACAATCCAAATCTCTTTTAATTTTTTTTTCACAGCAAGCAATCCTCTTCCCCAATTTTCAACATCCCAAAAATATCTTGTTCTTTTCCGTGAAGAAGCTTTCCGCTTCCTCACCCAAAGCCAATATTCTCTTCGGGAATTCATTTTCCCAACAACCTAATTAATTAACTAAAACTTGCTGGAAAATCAAAAATATCTTTTAACAACCCACAAATATTTTCTCAAAGTAATTTTAATAATTTCAAATCCCAATTTAATTTCAAAATAAATTTAATTATATTAATTTATTTGCTTAATAAATAATTTAATCAATTAATTTAATTACTTAATAAATAAATTTAAACACAAGGATTGAATTGCTTCACTAAATAAATTTAATTTAATTAATTAAATAAAATAGAAAGCTTCCATCAATATTATCTAAAATTAGTTAAATAAATACTAAAATAATTTAAAGCATTAATTTAACATTTAATTCCATAAAATAAAACTTGCATAATTAAATAACAAAGGACAAGGCAACGTAGATATGACAATCAAACATATCGAAAATGGACCGACGACACACTATGGCTAGTGTGTAGACCTGACACAAGTTATCTAGTTACTATCTCCCAATCAACTTTACCGTTGGGTCGACACACTCAAACCTATGAAGCTAGGTGAAGTCGATGTCATGTACTTGTAAACCTATAAACAAGATATCAAAGTACATGTTTACAAACAACATAGTAATACACACTGTGAAGAGGAAATCACAAAATCACAGGGTGCTCACAAGCAAGTGATGCTATTCCATCCCCTTCACCAATACACTTGTCACAAACTGACAGTTCCATCATAATTAAATAACTCATGTGCAATAATCATGTTATAAAAAACTAACATTATTACAATAAATAAGGCATGTCAATAAAGCATCAAAGAAGATACATCACATCACACAAATAGTCTATGTTGCTCTATAAATAGTGATCAAATGAAAACAACATGATAAAGTATATCAAAGTATCTGAGTAATCCTAAAAACAAATCAAAGCAAAACAAGGACACACTATCCAGTCCAAAGAGCAATATGGAGGGGTATTAAATCCTCCCCCCCTAGGGTCAGGCTTACTCCTGGAAGCCTACAAACAAGTAGGGATATAATTCCCTCATACTAACTGCATCCACAATAAATACCTCGACCCCTGAGGGCAAGTATCCTGCACTGCACACCCCACTTTAGAAGTCTCAACTATAGCTCCTTGATAACCAATATGGCGGTTATCAACCATAATATAAGCTCAGTGAGATCTACCTACATCTCCTACTGTAGGCTGAAAAATTGTTGGGCCCTAACCAAATCCAGTAGTGTTCTGCTACAGATAGTTCCTAGCAAGGTGGCCCTATTGGCCGCAAGAGTAACACCTTGTGTTACGACCAAACCCTCTATCGCCGAACGACGTAGTAGACTGCTGTATACTACCCCAATCAACCATAGACTATGAACTTTAGGTTGGCTGCACCTTTCGATTGTGCTTATTGTGCCACCCACTCTGATTTCTCCTAGGTGGAGAACCATCATCATCTTGATGCGACTGAGAGTCCTTACGCTTCCCAAGCGCACTCTGCTGCTGCCCACTTTGAGTAGGACCTTGTAGAGTCATCAGTGATCCAATTCCTTGAGTTTGACCCCCATGAGCACTAGACCGTGCTACTGAACCACGATCATTCTAAACACCAGTGTGACCTCCTAGGGCCTTGGCCAGATTCTCCTCTACTAGCCGCGCTACCCCACAACTGTCTCCATAGTTTTGGGTTTAAAGACCCTCACACCTCCACTAATACGGGCACTCAATCCCCTGATAAGGTGTTGAATGAGCATCCCCTTGTCATCACCTATACCTATGAACTGTTTAAGTTCATAAACATGTCACTCATACTGCTCAACTGTCAAATTTAACTATCACAAGGCATGAAACTCATTGCCTCGATGCTGATGCCAATGATTGGAAAGGAAGCTAGTTCTAAACCACTCTAAAAACATATCCCAAGACATTGAATTAATATCTATGTGGAGCTTCTACTCTTCCAACATCCACCATGTTGATGCAAACCCCCGTAGATGCATGATAGCACACTACACTTTGGTATTACTACCGTATGGGTGCATAGCAAAGCACTGGTTAAGGTCTATGAGCCAAGTCTTAGCCTCTAATCCACTACCTACTCCATGAAACAATGGTAGTCATGCCCTGAGTAAATCCCTCATATGTGCAAAGGCTATTGCCTCTGTCTGAGTCGAAACTTCCCTCACATGAGGATTACCTTGTACATCAGCCTATCTCTACCCAAAGAGCGCTAATGCCTTCTCAAATTCTTTGTGCATGGCCTCGATCCCTAGAGGATCCTACTATCGATCAGTGCCCCTTGGGGCATTCTACGATGCCTGTTGCTCCTCTTGATCTAGAATATGTGGAACATGAGGAGGAGAGTCATGCTGACTCCCTTTGTAGCCACCTACACGACCATGTCCCCACCCTCTACCTCTTTTGCATCTGGGAGGCATAATCCTACACAAACACATAAAGGTATTAGACAAGGTAAACACTTTGAAACCTATACAACTAAAGCTTAATGGGTACATCATAATCCTAGAGCACCCAGTGTTTAAACCTAGCCTTTGATACCATGTGTAATGCCCCGCCATGTATCCCTAGAGGAAGTTTCAATTAACTACTTAAGTGCACAATTTTTTATTTAGTTAAAGTATAATTCACATACATGTTCACTTAATAATTGACAACAACCTCTAAGGCTATGAGATTGAGATTAGTTAAACCCATACATACATCATATAACATCTATAACATTTAATTACATAAAGAATTGAGTACTCATACATTCCATACATAATAAATTTCACCATAACATAAAGAGATACAATAAAATTTCAATTACATTAACTTAAGAAAGAGGTTACATCTCTCATTCCTCGAATGAGGTAAATTATAAAAATGTGATACATATACAAATATCCACCTCAAATATAGATGAGGGGTAATTAATAACAAGATCCAACTGAATTAATAACAAAGCATGAGATGAATATTGGAAACCACAAGTTCTCCAAATGGAAATCTTGCCATCACGAACTAAAGATCATGGGGGACCCAACGGCGTATGGTGCATGTTCCTCCCAACCAAGTGGTACCCGAAGGCCCACCCCCCATTCTAGGAGATAGTAACATGGATACATGGCCAATCCTACAATCTATAGTCACAAGATGACTCATACTAACTCAACCAAACACATAAACCATACAACCACAAGTACAACATTACAACACTAACATAGATTACATTGCTTCCATATTTAAATAAGATCAAGTATGTTAAGTGAACCATACACATAAAACCATGTATCAATCATTATCATGGACAAAGTGTCATCACACAGTTCGACATGGGATATCCAATGGGATCTTCCTAGGCCTCGACCCCCATCTTGGGATCTCCTAGAAGCCTCAATGATCCTTGGCCCCCATACTCATGCAGAGTCAAATACCTCTCATAAAGATAAGGTAGATGACCTTGCCATTCTAGGCCTTCCCACTCACCCCGAGCCTAAACAAGCACTTGCGTCTATGAGTGAGGCTAGAACTTATCTTGTTTAGTGTGAAATACTACCTAATCTCCTAAGTACATTAGTTAAGTTATCACTTGATTAAACTACCTCCGAAGGTTATCAAGTTTACCTCTTTAGGGCTTTGGTGCCTAATGGAAGCCACTCTTCTACTTGACAACACACATACAAACCAATCACCAAGGGTACCAAAGTGCATAAAAACTAGATAAAAGAACCACTCCAATCCAAGGAGGCAACATATAACGAAAATCACTCCAAACACTGGAGGCAAAAAATCACATAATCCACTCCTAGTGAGGAGGCACAAATCCCCCGTTCATGGAAACTAAGTAAATCACTGACATGACTTCATGCACTACCCAAGGGAAATACAAATGGTTGACATCACAATATGACAACCCCATCATATAAGGAACATTTGGAAGACTTATAAATTAATTGACTCACTTATCCCATTTCCCCAAACAAGAACACATAGGAAATAATCACAGAAGGCAATTGCAAGGAAATAAACTAAGTTTGGATATACTAAATCCATTTCCCTTTCATATTGTATCCACAGTAAAAATAACAGTTGCCCTAATACAATAATTGATAGAAATAATTAATTTCCTTTTCAATTACAGAGAAGGGGAAATAGTAACTTTAACAAATAAATCAAATCCCTTGATTAATTTTAAAAGCAACATAAATTCATTGCAAATTAATTCCTTCAATTTCCCAACTAAAACATATAATTCCTTCAATTTCCCAACTAAAATATACAACCATTTTTAAAATAAATGCATTTAAATAAATATATATTTATTTAAATATTCTAATTAACTCATTTAAATAATTCCAACTTCAATAATTTATTTACCAAATCCAAAACTTATATAAATATATAATTTCCTTATATATATATTATATATATATCATATATATACAATATATATATACAATATATATATATATAATATATATACATTATATATATATTAATTCATACATATTTTAATCCTTATTAAAAAATTAAATATATATATACATATATTATTCCATATATATATTATATATATATTTTAAAATATAAATCGAAATCCACTTTTAATATGCAACAGACAAAATAATAAGAAAATTCACAAGTTTTATGTTTTAATAAAAATTAAATTTCAATTTATGTGGGGAGGGGCCAGTCATAGCCAAACCCCCGCCCCACCTCTACACATGTGCGACCTTCACATGGGGGCTATGCTGCCCCCAAAGGCAACACTCCCTCCATTTAGTGGAGGGCGCTGCCTTTTGGGGCAGCCACACCTCCATTGATGGGGGCGATGGGGTGTGCTATGCACCCCCATCCCAAAATGCATTATTTTTTTAAAACAAACTCAACTCTTGGAATTTTCATAAATTACAAATCGTCGTACGAACGGCTAGAAAAATATACATTTTTATATATAGAAAATTCTCTAGCCAATATAAATTATATATATATAAGAAATTTCAACATAATTATTTTTAACTGGGGAAATTTTGTCAAAATGTCCACTTACAGGAAAAAAATTATGAATACGGTTGAAAACCAAATTCTAGAGAAAGAAGTCCATAGATTAATTTTCCAAAACTAATAGAGAGGTTTTCAACAAATTTACACAAAAACTTTAAATAAAATTCCCTAAATCTCATATTGATTTCCTCTGGGCTTTCCCAATGTTTTATCTATTAAATCCATAGAGGCTCTTTGATTTCACTGTAAAAGTTTCCTACAGAGGCACTATATTTATTCATGGAAAAACTACGAACACAGAAGCCTTACAATCTTTCTTAGACAAATAAAAGCTTCTAGTACAAAATAAGATTCTTCTACACAACAGTCTTTTCTACATAAAATTATTTCCATTTAAAAACTTAAACAAATACAAAGGAAATAAGGAAAAGTACCTATATCCAACAAAGCTTCTGGAGTAAATGAAATTTATGGTGTCGAGCCTCCTCCAAAGCTTCCATGACTTCTCCCAAGTAATTAATTTTCTCAAGCACAATATTGACTTCCAACACAGCAATAAGCTTTCCCAAACAAATCTAAGAATGCAAAATTTCAACAATTTTCTACAATCCAAATCTCTTTCCAATTTTGTTTTCACTGCAAGCAAATCCTCTTCCCCAATTTTCAACATCCCAAAAATATCTTGTGCTTTTCTGTGAAGAAGCTTTCCGCTTCCTCACCCAAAGCCAATATTCTCTCCGAGAATTCATTTTCCCAACAACCTAATTAATTAACTAAAACTTGCTGGAAAATCAAAAATATCTTTTAACAACCCACAAATATTTTCTCAAAGTAATTTTAATAATTTCAAATCCCAATTTAATTTCAAAATAAATTTAATTATATTAATCTATTTGCTTAATAAATAATTTAATCAATTAATTTAATTACTTAATAAATAAATTTAACCACAAGGATTAAATTGCTTCACTAAATAAATTAAATTTAATTAATTAAATAAAATAGAAAGCTTCCATCAATATTATCTAAAACTAGTTAAATAAATACTAAAATAATTTAAAGCATTAATTTAACATTTAATTTCATAAAATAAAACTTGCATAATTAATTAACAAAGGACAAGGCAACATAGATATGACGATCAAACATACCGAAAATGGACTGACAACACACTATGGCTAGGGTGTAGACCTAACACAAGTTACCTAGTTACTATCTCCTAATCAACTTTACCATTGGATCGACACGCTCAAACTTGTGAAGCCAGGCGGAGTCGATGTCATGGAGTTGCAAACCTGTAAATGAGATGTCAAAGTACATGTATATAAACAACATAGTAATACACACCCTGAAGAGGAAATCAAGGAATCACAGGGCGCTCACAAGTGAGTGATGCTATTCCGTCCCCTTCACCAATACACTTAACATGAACTGATAGTTCCATCATAATTAAATAACTCATGTGCAATAATCATGTTATAACAAACTAACATTATTACACTAAATAAGGCATGCCAATAAAGCATCAAAGAAGATACAACACATCACACAAATAGTCTATGTTGCTCTATAAATAGTGATCAAATACAAACAACATGATAAAGTATATCAAAGTATCTGAGTAATCCTGAAAACAAATCAAAGAAAAACAAGAACACACTGTCCAGTCCAAATAGAAAAATGGAGGGGTATTACAGCTATGGTTAGTAGCCAATTCTGTTATAGAAGATATAAAATGTATGTGGGTGTGATTGAATCTGAGTGTTCTTGATGGTTCTACTTCTAACATTGTTTCATCTTGTAAACAATTTACAAAATTGGAATTATAGAATATTGGTCGTCTAAATAGGAAATTTGACAAATTCAACAGTTGCAATTGATTCTCTTTCTATCTAGTAAAAACCAATTTTTTTGTGAAATTTATTTACAAGAAACACAAGAATTCATATAATGGTGCAAAATATATATTGTTAAACCTTGATGTGCATTTTTCAATATGAGCATCAATGGGTTGGAGTTCATGATACCGCTTGGTTTTTTTGTCTGCTACTAGTTATGTACTGATAAACAAGATATTTACACGTAATATATAAGGCTACAATGAGTATTCTTCTATATCCCTAATATTTGTAGGTTTGGATTTATTTATATTCATATTCTTGACTTCTACTACATATTTAAAATTTTGAATACAACTACTTATCTATTTTGAAGGCATGCCCAACTCAGTTCAATTGAGTTCCTGTAGTATATAGGAAGCATCATCCATTTATCATCCTTGCATTCCCATGATTTTGAAAGTAGATTTATTTTACCATAATTTTTCTGAGATCATGGTTAGCAGCCTTTCCAAATATTTATGTTTATGTACTCATTGAGAAATATTTTTTATTTTGTTTATATTCATTCAAACTTTGAACTACACTTCATACATTTAGTAATATGCAGGCTTTTTTTATGGTTTTCAATAATTTTCTCTCATATTGCACTTTTCTGGTTTTCATGGCTTCATAGTTAGTTCCAGTTTTTATTATATCTATAAAGCACCAAAGGTGTGATTTCTAAACACCTTTTTTTTTCTTCCCCTTATATACAGGTACATTTTTTGTCTAAAGGAATTATGTCAACCTACTTTCAACTACAAACAAACACCATGTCCACTAAAGGAATTTATAGAATTAATATTTATGCAATGTCATTGCTGATATCTTACGAGACACTTGAATTTTGGTGTATTCACAATTGGGAAAGTTTATGGAGAAGACTACATAAGTGTTTGAAATATGTTTGATGCTACAACCAAACATCTTGGTATAGAAGACTAAGAACAAAGCATGGGATTTATTAGAGTGAAGTCTCAAAAAAATTGCATAGAGGAAACATTAGCACAAGGATTTCGAGGTGTTAAGGGTGGGGATGAGGAAGCATAGTCTCACTGTGTTTAGAGATTTTCCCTTATCAGGTTTTTTGTAGGGTAATTCTTGTTATCATGTCTTTTTTTGTTGTGGTTGATTCATTGCTTGCTTGTTTCAATTTATGCACTTAATCATGTACTAGTTCTATTTCAGTTTGTTTTGATTCTTTATTATTAAATCCAACTAGCTTCATCTATTTATTCTAGCCATTTATTAGTGTAGAAGACTTTTGGCCATTTCAAAAATGATTGTACAAAGGACAATATAGACTGTCTTTTATTTTTGAGAAATTAAGAGTAAGGAAATTACTTAACTTTCACTCATTAATTTTTTCTTTTATATTATATTTTTAATATTCATCTTTCTACGTGTAATGTGATTAAATATTTCTAATGCTTAATATTCTACTTGCTCTGTATAACAAAGTCACTAAGAAATTTTATTGAACAATTCATGTACTTACTCTATCTCTCCACAATATGCATGTACTTTGTCAAAAGGTTCATGTGCAGCAATCAGATAAGTGTTCCATCAATATCTTCTCCTATTTATATTGTACTGAAAAGAGAGTATACTGATGGTTTTAGGCAGCTTTAAATATTATGTTATTTCTTTGTATGTGTAATATCAATAATCAATATGCCATCTTTTATGAGGAATGCTATCTTTCAAAAATTATTTGCTTCATTTTATGCTCTCTTGAATCATTGTTGATTTGAGAGGTCAGTTGTATTTGCAAGTGCTAACATGCAATATTTCAATAATATTTAGAAAATTCCACATTTCATTCCTTTCTGGCTGTGGGTTTTGACTAGAGGTTGCATTCTGAGTGTAGAAAAAGAACATTTTTGGTTTTACCTTTTTTCATGAAGAGTTAAGTTTATTATTTAAAAATCCTTTCTGCTTGCTAGAGAAGAGGAAAGTTATTTGAAGTTTTTTTTTTGTTGACAACATGATTATGATTATTGAATAGAATTATGGAATATTTGAACATTTTATGATTGAATTTTAAACAATTCTTAGATCATCAAAACATTATTCATACACAATTGTTACCATTTTACAGCCTTGGCATGGAAAATTCATACCTTTAATTCTTTCTTGGTTATCGAAAAATTCATACCTGCTTACCTTTCTACCAATTCAATAAAAGGATTTGTAGTTCATGGATCTCAAATTCTTTCCCCATTTAATAATAAACAAATTTAACACAAAATTAACTAATATGTCTTCAGAATACCCATTGCACATGAAGGTGCAATTGCTAGTATATAGTATGATTAACATAGGAAATACTTTATAAGATCAATTTTTTTTTTGAAAGGGGCAAATGTTTTTTGATTTGAAGTTATGAATCAGTGAGGTCACAAATGAGGGACCTCATCCCCAATTTAAAAATGCAACAATATCACCCCAGTGGGTTTAGAACCTTGATGGAAAGAACAACACTTCAAGTTGATCCCACAATAGTGGTTGACAATTTTTGGCCAAACTGGACACTAAAATATTTTTTTCTAACTAAATCTTCACTTTCGGGCACCTATAGCGGCTAAACCGTGAGGAATTTGGAGATGATGCAAACTAGTGATTTGTGACATTTTATCTGTAGATTATAAATATATTTTTTTCAAAATTTTTGGAATCAGATTGCACTTCATTTTCCATCTACTTCGAAAACTAGTTTTTTTCAGCAAACAACATTTTTAAGGAGTGACGCTCACCGTATACAACATAATTTTTTTTCCATGAAGGATAAAATTCTAATTCTTTTGAATTTATATTTTTAACACTGCAATATCTAGTGCTTCCAATTGGTCTCATAGTTTTTTATTGAATATTTTTTCCTTAATCAAATTTCAAAGTCAAACCAATTACAATTCAAACATAGGTGGACCTTATACAATGTAACTTTTTTTGTATGTATCGAAACTCAATTTTTTTTTGTTGGATCAAGGACTTCAATATCTAGTGCACTCATATTTTTAATTTTTTTTTTGATAATCCACTATTTTTCCACATGTGCGGAACAAAGAGCTTGATTTTTAGTGAAAAACCTATGTTTAATAAAACTAAAAAATCAAATACATAATAAAACTAAAACATATTAAAATTATATTCGTTGGATAGCTCATTTCGAGGAATACCATCATCTAGTTGGGTTTGTGAAGTCTCCTCCATTTTCATCCTCAACCTGAGCTTTGAAACACAAAATCCTGGACTTTTTTGGTGCTTGAGGGGGAGGAGGGAAAAGTGGGTTCGAGCGAACCTTGGGGGTTTGCTCAAACCAAGGTTCATTGAAACCCCCTTTCAAAACATGCTTTTCTTTTTTTTTTTTGGTGGGAATGGTGGGAACTTGTATTTACCTGGTTCGCTCGAACCAGGGTTCATTCGAACCTTTTTTTGGTCCGCTCAAAACTATGGGTTCATTCAAACCCCCAAAACCAAAGTTTTTTGCATGGGGTCATTTTTCGTATGTTTTCCTTCCTCACTTGAATTGTAAACCACTTTTGTGGGTTTACCCTTCAAAAAATTAACCATCATACTTTGTCACCATTGGCTATAAGACCAAAATTTGAATTTATGTTAACATATAATTTATAAGGACAAATAATTATTTTCTATCAATTTTCATGGTTATACTTTTTTTTGTTTCTCTTTTAATTATTTTATCAGTAATATTCAAGCAATTTGAGGGGCATATAGTATTATACTTATACTCTTTGATGATTATAGTGATTAGCTCATGGTCATGATAAAATATTTCTATTCTAGATAAACTTTTAATTTATATTTTAAATAGAGATGTATGACATATTTTCTACCATGTGGAGTGCTATTATTTCTAAGAACGGTAACTATTTGATAATATTTAATCATAATTAAACTTAATATATAATATATCACAACGAAGTTTAAATTTAAGTTATGAATTAAGAACTTATTTTTTACAACTTATTTAATTATATTTTCTATATTTAAAAAGCTAAAATCACAAATGATAATCATATAAATATATCATAAAATAATATAATTCATTTTTGTTGCTTAAGATGGTTATAGATTTATTTTTCTTCAATTCTTTAATACATTGTATTTAAAGAATATGAGAAGCATATATTATTATTGATGTTGTTTGATCACCATCATTATAGTGGTTGACACATGGGTATAGTAAATATCTCTATTCTAGATAGAGTCTTACTTGTATTCTAATTAGGAGCATATTTTTGTACTAGGTACAATGATATTGTTCATATTCTAGTAAAAGTTCTTATTTCTTTTTTTTCAATAGAATGTACTTACTAAAAAGAAATTGTTAGGGAAGAAATCACATCTTTCATTTATGTTATTAGTATCATAATCAAATTTTTTTTAACAAATAAAAAATCATATGTTTTGGTATTGCAATATATAGAATGTTGTTTTTATCTTGATCATAAGTGAAACTATCATCCACTCGTGAATCTAATTCTTGTTTCAAATATCATATTACAAATCTTCAAATATTTTAAATATTAATAAAAATTTAAACTATATTTCTATTTAAATTTTAATAAATAATTAGTATTTGTGTGTGTGAATATGTGCACTAATTCAAAAGATAAACCAACACACCAATGCGACATTATATCAAAGGAAAATAAATTAAAAGAAAAACAAACTCTCTAAAACAACAACTCCTTCAAAAACATCCCATTGTAATCTATCTCCAAGGATTCAATGCAAGTTACTAGCTCTCAGTTGGTGTAAGTAGTAGCTTGGTAGAATGACAACTTCGGAGAACGAGCTTATGCAATATGCATGTCTATTTGCTAAGTGATTAAGCTATGATGTGAAAACTAAGATGCTATGAACTTGAAATTCTATGCTTAAGATGATTGCTGAATGCTGGATAGAATGCAACTATAGTAATCACACTAAATTCAAAAAATTTAGGATCCTTTTCAACTCACAAAGAGGCTGTATTTATAGATTTTTGGAGGCAAAAGTCTAGTTGGCAAAGATCGGCGGTCGAAATCAAACCTGTCAAGATGAACGGTGAGAGATTTTGGAAGTTGAGAGAAAGATGGAAGGTTGAGAGAATAATGAGAAATTTTTCCTCCTACACAACCTTCTCCATTCAAAATTGAAGTAAAGTTGCCATTTGTGCAATTCAATTATGAGGAGTTGGTTGGTAGTTGAGGATAAATCCCTTAATTAAATAATTAACTTATTTAATTATATGTGACAAGAATTTTAGAAGCTTCCATAATTAAATAATTAATATTTAACTATGTGTGAGAGATGAAAAAGGAAGGTAATTAAATATTTAATTAAATGTGAGGCGAGGAGAGTGTTAAATCAAATATTTATAATATTTAATTTAAATGTGAGATGAAGAATAAGTTTGGAGGAATATTCCATTATTTGAATTTAAACATTCAAACTTATAATAATATGATAATTAATATAAATAAATTATGAAATTTATTTAATTTAATTAAGAAGAAGATGGCAATAATTAAATAAGCTTATTTATTTAATTAAGCTAGAAGAATTAGAAAAGTGAATGATATAAATAAATAATTAAATTTATTTATATGTAGATGACCTTAGAATATTAATTAAATAATTTATATTTAATTAATTAACAAGGTTGATCATTTTTAGATGTATACATTTTGCCTCTCTTTGAAGTGACGTGTTTTATGCATTGCTTCAAAGAAAAATTTTGCCCCTGACTTTGAAAAATTGACTGATGATGCTATATGCCCCCTCAAGAGATAAATCACATTGTTGGATGATGTTGATGATGATTCAAATATTTTGAGTGATTAGAAGGAGATTCGTCGATTTATCTCCCAAAATAGCACTCTGTGTGGTTAAAAATAAAAATAACCCTACCTTATTTACCCCCTAAAAGGTGGAAAAAGGTAAAAGTCATTGTCATTTGAACAATTGCCTTTTTTGATTTTTGAGCTTTGTGAGAGAAGATTTTGAGATGTCGATCCACTATGAGTGCCACAGATTTGAGCGGGCCCATTGACATCACCGACCAACAACATACGGACCTGCGATAAGATTATACAACCCTCCATTGTGAATTTGTGTTGAATTTTGCATGAATTTTTAGAGACTTTAGATTTTTTAGATTTTGTTTTAGCGCATAGAATTTTTATTTAGTGCATGTGAGCCTAGGTTTAGCGCATAGCCTAGGTAAATTAGTGCATTCAAGATAGTGCATCGATGTAATATATTAGTGCATAGGAATTCTAAACTAGCGCATAGGCTCTTTTAGTGCATAGGCTAGATAGATTGGCGCGTAGGTGAAAACCGCGCGCATATGATGCTCAAATAGCGCATAGAATGAGGGATTTAGTGCATTAGCTATATTAGCGCATAGGCTAGATAATCTAGTGCATACACTTGATAGAATAGTGCACTGATGATTTAACACTTGGAACCTCTGTTTTAGCGCATCCATGGATAAAGTAGTGCATTGCCTAGATTAGCACATTGATAGTCTATTTTAGCGCATCCATGAAATTTAGCTAAAATTTAAAGTTTGAGACAGATTTGATGATTTTTTGATGTGTTTTACTATATTTGACAACTGATTTGATGAATTTGAGTAGCATCAAGGATAAATTGACTTGATTTTTGATGATGATCTGATAAATTTGTTCTTGTGTTTGAAAATAAATAGTAAAATGATGTTGATTTTGATAAATTTTCTTTCCGAAATGAAAGACAAATAGTAATGATGTTGATATGAGCTGATTGGCTGTTAAATTTGTCTTCATGCCTGATGAAAAAAAAAATAGTAATGATAGGATGATATGTTGTTGATGTTGATTTGATTTCAATGATTCTAATAAATTTTATTTCATGTTGGATGAAAAACAAATAGTAATGATATATTTTCTTTTGATATGATTGTTTGATTTCCCGACTGATTGATTTTTCTTTTTGATGACCTGATTGAATGATGCATTGATGTTATAGGAGGATTTTAAAATCCTCCAGATCAAAGAGAGATTTCCTCAGACTTGGGAGATGATTCCTAGGCTATCCCAGCCAAAGATAGGTGTTATTGTTAGATGTGGTTTGGGATCACTTCTCAGGATCCCACAGTATAGGGTCAATAGGGCACTATTGACTGCTTTAGCTGAGAGATGGGCACAATGAGCATAACACATTTCACTTGCCAACTGGAGAGATCACTATTACACCTGAGGATGTGTAAAAGATTTTATGTATCCCTGTGGTTGGTGACCTTGTGGTCTATGACCATAAGGAGATTGGAGGTACAGATGCTCTTAGATGAGTGTTTCAGGACCCACACATTAGTGGGTATGAGATCCCTTGGAGGGAGATGGTAGAGGGTTATGCCCCACTTCCCTCAGTTTTGGCAGGTTTCATTGGTGGCTTTCTATGTCCCGACTGTAGGTCGAAGGGATTGTCTATTGGTTGGGTCCGGATTTTGGAGGGTATGATCCTTCACCAGACTAGATACGTATTGGGATCCTACATGTTAGGCCATCTATTCAACGATCTCCATCAAGTGGTATACACTGATGGGAAGAGTATTTCTTCTGGGGTGACACTTCTGCAGATATGGGCGTGGGAGCACATCGCCATCACCCGCCCTTTCATAGGGAGAGACCATCCACTTGGCCATCCATATGTGTATGCATATAAAGGTCCACTTGTGTAGCATAAGTTGGGCAAGTTAGAGTACTGGTGACATGTGTTGGATGACATGGATATAGTCACCTAGAGACCATATGTTGACTATGAGGCATGGGACGATGATAACAGTGAGTTTTTATACTATGACATAGCTAGATATATGATTGGCCACACTCCATTCATCATTGAGCGGTTTCTAGTTATGTGGGTGTTGAGACAATATGGGCGGGTACAAATGATGTCGCAGGGTGTGGCCCACTATGCTAGGCATTAGGAGGATGTGGCAGAGTGGGGTCCTTTCATCACATTTGAGGTTGTGAGAGCACATTACATTGGGTTACAGCCAAATTTATGGGATATCCACGTAGAGGTCATAGATGCACGGATGCATGGATGACCGACGACTATGCAACATATTTTTACACTCATCCATTTGCTAGGATGACTAGTCTGGATGAGCCAACACCATTTTTAGATGGCTTCGCACTACAAAGGGCACATAGGCAGCCACAAGCGGGGGCACAAGCAGGGGCATAAGCTGGGCCACAGGCAGGGGCATAAGCTGGGCCATAGGCAGGAGGATAGGCAGAGCAACCTATGGGAGGAGAGGAGGATATAGGTGGGGTGGCTATGGATATTGATGATGAGGAGGAGGATGACAACTCTGATGATGATGATGCTGATGGTGGGGATGACAGGGGTGGTGGAGAGAGAGTCTACTTTGATGTACCATTCAGGACTCGGCCCCGCACAACGAGAGTTGTTGAGAAGCCAATAATTGCATTACCACAAATCATTATTAGGGATCCCTCTCAGGGTCATATTGATACATTACAGGCACAGGTATAGGCTCTCTAGAGCCAGTTAGCATAGGCATAGGCCATGATTATGCAGCTATAGGCACAGATGGCTCAACCACCACCTCATAACCCAAAAATAGCTCAACTAACAACAAAGAGGGACAAATTGAGATAGAGGTGCCTACAGGTAGAGGGGGTACTTGAGAGATTACTAAGATATGTACAAGGTACCTCTATTGGAGAGGTAGTTGCTGAGGGCCTAGAGACTGCCAAGGAGTGTGAGTTTTATCGATAGAGATATCATGAGGCAATACCTTCAGAGTGGAGAGTACCATACACCCTTTTAGGCACCAGGTCCCATAGCCACTCACTCAACCACACTAGAGTACCACCAGGAGTGTCGATCATGCTATCAGATGAGAGATTGGTGATACCAATGGTAGGGCTCTAGATAGACTGACTGCCTCTAGCAGCAACAACAGTCATGATCCCCACAGTGATGATTATGCAGACATCATTTTATTATATTTTATGTATCTCTTTCAAACATTTGATAGCATTGTACCCATGGACATTTATATTTGATGAGATTTATGATATGCAGCAGACATTTTTGATATGTATGTGTCCTTGATTATGCTATGATGGATGTATGCATGTTTACTTCTATATGTCATGTTGTTTTATGATTATGCATGTTTATGGATGCTTTTGATATGATGATGGATGCATGTGATATGAATAATGATGATGTTTTATGTTTTATGATTTGATGAATCTTCAAATGGAATTATTTTTATGATATGATAAATATGGATAATGCAATGTGAATGATTTTTACGATTCTATATAATGTATGGAAAATATATGAAATTAATGCCATGGATGCATTTTCCCTTTTCGATGTATGATTATGCAAATGATGTAATGATATGGATGTATTAAATGCAAAATGAAAATGAAAATGAGAATCCCATGGTAATGATAATGATATGATAAAAATGATGTGAAAAATTTGATATGAAATGATGATATAAAAAATGATATGTAAATTTGAAAATGTTTGATATGATATGCTAATATGATGATGAGAGTAATATGTAAGATGCAAATGAGATGAATGATTAATGACATGAAAATGATATGTAAGTTTGATGTGAAAAGTATATGTAAATGATGATGATAATGCAATAACATGAAATGATATGAAATGATGAGAAATGATTATGAAAAATGATGATAATGAAAATGATAATGCCAATGTAAAAATGTATGATATGAAAATGAAAAAATGGTAATGCCACTAATGATAATGAAATGAATAAAAATAAATGTGGATACGAAATGATATGCCATTAAAATGATATGCCTAGGATATGAAATGAGATGCAAATGAATTGAATGATTTAAAAATGATATGAATGATAATGAAATGCGAAATATAATAATGAAAATAATAAAAATGAAATGAATGAATAAAAGTGGATATAAAATGATATACAACTAATTGGTGAAATAAGATGCAATGTAAGATGACATAATGACATGAACTTGATATGAATTAAAAATGAATTGAAAATGATATGAGATTGATAATGAAAATGGAAGACGATATGAATATGAAAATGAAAATGAGATGCCATAAATGTGAAAATGACCATGATAACCCAAATGATAATGTAAGATGAAATACAAATGACATGATGAAAGTGAAAATGAAATGAAAATGATACGAAAGTGATAATGAAAATGAATCATAACTAATGATGATATGAATGATGAAAATGAAATGAGATGAAAGTGTACTCAATCTTCATTTTAAAAGAGATATGTATCTTTTCCAACCTTCAAAAATCTATCATACATCCATAAAATTGAATGAATCTATATGAATCATGTAGTCCTAAAATTTTAGATGAACCATCTCACTATTGCCATTCTATAAACCAATTTTGTGCTTGATTTTCATCATTGAGCCTTTTGATATATTGAAAGTTAGTACAAGCATCAAAGGGGATATTTGTACCGATGATGACCTGAGTACAACTTTCATGATGTTTGATATAGAAAGTTAATACAAGAATTGAGGTATAATTGAACCAAGATGACCTGAGTATTGCTTGTGTAAACAGATAGAAGGTAACCATTTTCCTATGCAAATCCCAAAATGTCACCATGTCTTGTGAATTTTTTTCACAGTACTAGTGATTAACTTACAAACAACAATCAAAGAAAAATCACATTCCTTCCTTGTGATTCTAGTTTAGTACATCATTGAATCACTCTAGAGATAGAATGTCATCAAATTTCAAAACAACAATTCAACTTATGCTTTAAGTTTTTCATTCATTTTATTCAGATTAAGATCATCCAGTTTATTTCAGTTTCATGTCTCATAGTTGTTTTGACTAGGTTTGATTGGATATTTGATTGTTGTTCTGATATTCAGATACTTGACACATATTGCCGCCTGTCTACCAAAAAGTTTCAAAAGCTGATTGCCCTCGACGAAATTTCACTTCGTCTCCTGATAAGACACAACCTACCACTAGGAATAACAATGATCATCAAGCCATGATGAAATCCTTGTTGTTTCAAGGAAAAATGTTGGGCGCATGATGCAGATATGATGGCCAGGAGCAGATTTGATGTTGATGAAAAATGGCTATGAACAATGCAAAGCGTAACCTAATAGATGGGAGAGCTGACTAAAATAAAAAACAGTGCCTGTTTGCCAGGTTTTCACCATTTGTTTTTATTGCACTTTTTCAGATTTTCAGATTTTTTTGTTATTACCAAATGCCTATTTGCCAAGTTTTCATCGAGGCAACGATTTTTTTGATTTTTGATTTTTTTGATTTTTCTCTTTTTCTCTTTTTTTGTTTTTCATTTTTGTCAAAAGGATGCTTGTTTTCCAGGTTTTCACCTTGATGATAATTTTTTTCAAGACATTTTCTGATTTTTATGATTTTTTTCATGAATTTTTATGCTATTTATGGTATTTTTCCAAGACTTTTTATATTGATTTTTATATTTTTCAAACATATAATTTCTTCAAATGAATGCTATTGGTTGGATCTTCAAGCAGGTCCCCTTTTGGCATCAATAACTCATATGCCCCCGATCCATATGCTGCAATGATGATGAACGGACCCAACCAATTGGGCTCAAACTTGCCTTTCTTTTCTTGATCTTGTTGGTTGAAAGGGTTTTCTTTGAGAAACAAGTCACCCACCTAAAATGTTTGTGGTCTAACTTTGTGATTGTAGCTGTGGGACATAACTTGTTGATAACCCTTCAAATGATTAGCTATACTTTGTCATCGCTCATGAAGTAGCTCCAGTTCCTGCAGTCTTGAAACTCTATAGTCCTCATTAGTTATGATTCCCTTTAGTGAGACTTGAAGTGAGGGAATCTAAACTTCCAGTGGAAAAAAATTTTCTAATCCATAAACCAAGGCATATGGGGTGGTGCTTGTTGGCATGCGAATGCTTGTTCTGTATGCCCATAAAGTTGGATTTAATTGGACATGCCAATCATGATCGACATCATTCACTATTTTCTTCAGGATCTTCAAAATTGTCTTGTTTGAAGCTTCTGCTTGGCCATTCCCCTATGGGTAATAAGGTGTAGAGAACCTATGTTGGCTGTGAAATCTTTCACAGAGTTCATCAACATCTTGATTTTTAAAAGGTCTTCCATTATCTATGATGATGGAGTTGGGGATGCCATACTAACATATAATATAGTTCAGAATGAAGGATGAGATTTGTTTGTCAGTGACTATTGTTAAAGGAATGACTTCAATCCACTTAGTAAAGTACTTAGTGGCCGTAATAATGAACTTGTGTCCATTTGATGATGATGGGTGTATCTTGCCAGCTAGATCCAGTCCCCACTGAGTGAAAGACCATGTTGTAGTGAAGGGTTGTAGTTCCTGAGTAGCAGCATGGATGAGATTTCCATGAATCTGACATTTCAACCATTTCTTCACAAAGATGAATGATTCCTTTTCCATGGTTGGCCAATAGTAACCCATTCTAACAAGTTTCTTAGCCAAGGTTAGTCTAGTTGAATGAGTCCCACAAATACCACCATGAACCTCTTGTAAGGCCTTTTTTAATTCATCATGTTTGAGACAGCTAAGGAGGGTACCATCAAGACCACATCGGTATAAGGTGTCAACAATTAGGGTATAGTGAGAAGATTGGCGTATGAAATTTATTTTCTTATTCTGAGACAAATTCGGGGGTAAAATAGTATCTTTCAGATAAGCATAGATTTTTACGTATAAGGGGGAATCAGAACCAGTTAGGTGAAAAATGATTTGGGTTTCAGGATTGTCATAGGTAGGGGAAAATAGTGGCTCCACCGGGAATTCGTATCGAGCTTGATTCTCAAATAATTGTAGTAGTGATGCAATTGTAGCCATGGCATCTACAGTTTTATTGTCAATCCATGGAATTTGCATGAACTTGATCTCAACAAAATACTTCTTAAAATCATCCACCATGTTTTTTTAGGGCATTAACTTGTCATCTTTAGTTTGATAGTCATCATTTATTTTATTTATGACAAGTTGTGAATCACCAAAAACTTGCAGTTATGTGATTCTCTACTCTAACACAATTCTCATTCCAATTAGCAATGCTTCATACTTGGCTATGTTATTTCTACAAGGGAACATCAACCGATAAGACTTTGGAATAGTATGTCCTTGAGGCATGACAAAAATAATTCCTACCCCTGAATCATGTTGTGTGTAGGACCCAT
This sequence comes from Sequoiadendron giganteum, assembly GCA_007115665.2. Lineage (NCBI taxonomy): Eukaryota > Viridiplantae > Streptophyta > Pinopsida > Cupressales > Cupressaceae > Sequoiadendron > Sequoiadendron giganteum. The sequence continues at coordinate 360,514,812 of CM021101.1, forward strand.
CAAAATAAAGTGTCCATGATTGTTTGGTAGTTGTTTTGAACAAATCTGCATTAGGGAATTCAATGTCCATTGGATGTTCTTCTTGTAGTGGTGCTTCTTCCAATTGATCTGCAATGACCTACTCTTTGATTTCTCTTTGATCCACATAATGAATTCCAAATTCACTTAGGATCATTACCCATTTAGCTAACCTACCAGTTAAGGTTGCCTTGCTCAGAAGATACTTTAAAGGATCAATTTTAGCAACAAGTTTGACTATATGAGCCAACATATAGTGTCACAGCTTTTCAGATGCAAACACTACTACCAAACAAGCTTTTTCAATGAAATTATAATTTAGCTCATGGCTTGTCAAAGTTTTGCTGATGTAATATATTGCTCATTCTTTTCCCGTTCTATCTTCCTATGCTAATAATGCCCCTAAAGATACTTTTATGGTAGAAATGTGTAGTATGAGTGGTTCACCTTGTACTTGTGCGATAAATACTGGTGGGCTCATTATATAATGCTTGATCTAATCAAAATTTGCTTCGCACTTGTCTTCCCATTTGAATGGAACATTTTTATGCAAGAGATGCGTAAATGGAAATTGTCTGCCAGTTGTGTGATGAATCTCCTGATTGATTGTAGGCATCCTTGTAATGAGTACAATTGACTGATGTTATTTTGTGGTGGCATTTCGAGGATGGCTTGTACCTTCACTGGATCCACTTCAATTCCTTTTTCTGATATGATATAGCCTAGGAGCTTTCTGGATTTTACCTCGAAGACACATTTCTTGGGATTGAGTTTGACCTTAAATTTTTCCATTTTGACAAAAATATTAGATAATATATCTAAATGTCCTTCTCTCATGTTTGATTTTTCTAAAATATCATCTACATAATCCTCCATGAATGTGTGCATCATGTCATGAAAAATTGAAGTCATTTCCCGTTGATATGTCGCTCCTACATTTTTGAGTCCAAACAACATTACATTCCAACAATATGTACCTTAGGGACATGTGAATACAGTCTTATCTTGATATTCAAGTGCAATCTTGATCTGGTTATACCCAAAAAATCCATCCATCAGAGAATACATAGCATGCCTAGCTGTCAAGTCCTCAATCGTGTCTATGTTTGGTAGAGGGAAATCAACTTTTGGACACGCTTTATTTAAATCCCTCAAATCTATGCAGATTTTGATTTGTCCATCTGGCTTTGACACAAGTACAATGTTGGAGATCCATTCTGCATAGTCGATAGACTGAATGAATCATACATCTAACAACTTCTTTAATTCCTCTTTGACTAGTAATGCAACATGTGGATGCATCTTCCTAAGTTTCTATTTCATAGATTTTGCCCCTAGCATGATGGAAAAATGATGCATGATAAGATTTGGATCTAATCCAGGCATATCTACATATGACCAAGCAAAATTGATTTGATTATCCTTTAGGAATTCTATGAATTTTAGGATTTCTTCCTCTATTAGAGATGTAGCAAGTTGCAAGACTTTCAGTTGTTCCACCATGCCTATATTGATTGCCTCTATTGGTTCTATCAAAATAGAAGATGTTTCCTAATAATGCTTAGGGAGAGTGTCAAGTTTCCCATCTTCTAGTGCCTTTGAAATATTTTCACTGTTAGATACACTCTTTATTTTTCTCTTTTCATGATCCAATACTGCCTTAGTTAGGTTTTCACCATTAGATATATCTTTTATATTGTTAATTTTGCAGCTAAAAAAATTGGCACTTTCTTGAATGAGATGTTGATCTTATGATTCACTGGTGGAACTTGTTTCTGGATTGGATGAACAAAGAAAATTTGTAATGGTTTCATCACTGGGGAAGGTTGGGATATTGATTGGTTCAATTTGTTCCCAATCAATAAGCTCGAGATGGATTAAGGGTAATGGATCATCAGGTTGGGTAAGGCCACTAGTTGTTAAGGTCATGAAACAGTTATAGTTCTCGCCATGGGGAAGATCTATGATGGTATCCTCCTTTTGATTATCCATCTCACTTTGAATCAAATCGTCATTAATCGAATCATGGTCACTTTGAAGTATGTAGTCAATTGGAGGTCTTGAACTTTCTCCTTGTGTGAGCATGGGTGTATATTTTTGTATAACATCCACCTATTTGTCTCTCCAAAATTCATCTTTATAAATGGTATCCCATTCATACTCATTGGAATTGGTGTTAGAATTCTCCAGTAATCTCATAATTGTCTCTATTAATTCTTCATTGGATTTATTTTGAACTACTTCTTTAACATCTTCACAATATCCAAGTCCGGTTTTATCTTTTGGATGCATTGTTTTTGGTTGGATAGGTTCCACAATTCCTTACCGTCTCTTACCTATGGGGCCATTTCCTTCATAACCCATTCATTGCATTATTGTATAACCTTTTCCATATTTCTCAGTAGGTAACTTGACATGATGGATAAATTCATCTTCATCCTTATAGAGCCAGTTGAGAATAAATTCATCTTCAGCTTCATTTTCTTGAGTATATGCCTTGATGAATCTTCCATCAAACTTGGTGATGGGAACTGAAGCTTGCATTCCTAATGAGGAATCCATGACAACTTGTTGTATGGACATTGAAGGCTGACCACCTGACCTTGGAGAAATGGGTAAATTAGGGAGACAAAGAATATTCTCCCACTCCATTGTCTTTTAATTACAACTTGGTGCCGAAGCTCTTTATCAATTATTTTGTTTCATCATTGTGTTTGGAAACAACAATAGCAAGAGATTCTCTATTGTGTGAGACAAAAGAATCTTGGGTTGCTCTAAGGTTGGAGAAAATCTGTCTGTTGTTATGATCTGCAGGTATGGTTATTTCTTGTCTGCCATATAGAAATTTTAGACATTCATGATAAGTGGATGGTACTACTTGCATCTCATGGATCCAGGGGTGAACCAAAATTATGTTATAGGATAGATCTCGATCCAGAACTTGACAAAAAATATTCTTCACAACAGGTTCCACTCTGATTGGTATCATGATGAGGCCCTTGGAAGCCCACTCCCAATCATCATATGCTTTGATTGTAATTTTTCTTCTCGGATCAATAGACTTTTCTGAATATCCCAAAGAAAGAACCAGTTTTAAAGTATAAATGTTTAGTCTAGATCCCCCATCTATTAAGACACGTCTAATTCGGGTTTTATGAACCATGACCTCTAGATAAAGCAATGAATTATGGGGATGGGTCATGGAGGAATCATCCTTTTTAGAAAAGGATAAGCATGTGGGTTAGGACAAGTGTCTCACCATGGCTTGAAACCTATTGATATCCAAATCAAGAGACACGGTTGTGTCGATGAGAGATTTTTCCAAAATGTCCTTGTGTGTCGGCAATATTTTAAGAAGCTCCAAGATATAAATTTGATCTGATATTTTCTACAGTTGATTGACTAAATTGTACTGTCTTGGAGGGGGAACAGCTGACTTAGATGAAATTCCTTTAACAATAATTTTGGCTTGTCCCCTCGTTGCTGCATTAAATTCCCGATACTCTTTCTTTCCTTTAACTTTGATGACATTGACTTGTTGGTCATCAGTGTAGATATGATTGATGGTGGTGTTATAGACATGATTCACATTTTTTCCTTTGTCACTCAAAGATTCCCCTTTTTGATAATTGGGGAGAGGGTCCTTAAATGCCTGATGATCTTTGTTGGCATTAATTCCCTCAACCATTATGGTGTAGTTATCAATTGAATCTTGGACCAAATTATTCAACCGTTGGCAATTATTCATCCTATGGCCTTTGCATCTATGATAATCGCAATAGTATGAGTCATTCCATGATGGTGGTTTAAATCACGGCTCATAATCTCTCTATGGTGGCATTTTTATTCAAAAGCTCTTTGAGAATTGATTCAAGAGACTGGCCCAAGGGAGTAAAACTCCGTTGATTTGAGAGAAATTGCAATCGAGGCACAACCAAGTTTTAATTTGTGCCAAGATTATTTCCACGATTATTGGCCATATTTCCTTGGTTGGCATTGTTTCCCTGATTGGAATTATTATTGCCTTGGTTATTGGAATTTCCAGGATTGTTGTTGTTGCATTGGACACCTAATACATTGAGAATGGTTGGCTTTACATTCACATTATTAGCATCTACCAACCCATCATTTACAACATTCTTATTTCGAGTCCAAAATCATGATTTATCGTTGGTGTTGTTATATGAATTTGGACCATCCTTGTCAAGCTTTAGGACTCCTTGCTCGACCAAAGCTCCTTTAATGGTGATCGTGTTTTCAATCAATTTATCGAATGATTGAGGACAATGAAGATTGAGCTTATATCCCATCTCTTGATTTAGGTTGTCAATAAATATTTCCATCTTTACATTTTCAGGAACGGGATGAGAATATCTTGAAAATAACCTTCTCCATCTTTGTAAGAATGTGGTGAAGGGTTCTCCAAATTTTTTCTTTTCTCTACATAAATCAAGCATGGTTATCTGATGTTGTATATTATAGGAGTATTGGGAAATTAATTTATTGATTAATTCCTCAAACGTTTTGATTGGGGGAATAATTTTGGAAATCCACTCCATAGATTGTCCACCTAGACTTCATGGAAACAATTGCATTAGGTATGTATCTTCAAGAGAAAATTCTAGGCTCATATTTTGAAAGTCCCTCACATGATCAATGGGGTCCATTTTCCTAGTGTATCTATCAAATTTTGGGATCTCACAATGTTTTCAAAAAGGAATCATGTTGAGATTCTTGTCAAAGGGATATGGGCAGATATCTTCCAAAACATATTTCTTGGTTACCCCCTTTCATTTCTTTAATTTTCCCTTGTAAGGATCTTTTTTATTGAGTAAGAGCACTAAAATCATTAAGGGGGGCTTCAGGATCCTCTCTAATATTTTTCGTGTCAAAATCAGAGGGTAGTTTAGCTCCTTGGTTTTCTAACAAAAGAAAGTATATTTCTTTGTTTCATTCCAAAATCTTGTCCAAGAGATTGTGAAATTATGGATCCTATTCTGCTTCTTGAATCATTTCTTTTGTTACTTCATCATTATTTGAATTATTCCCAGTGTGAAGCTTGTGAAAATGATTTTCTTCCTTATCACCCATGTTATAAAGTGGATTTTCCCTTTCGTCTTCTTCTATGTGCTTTCAAGATCTTGTGACAATAGGCATAAGCTTATACCAAATTTTTACTAACTTTGATCACAAATGGAAGAGTGAAATTTGTTGGATATCTTAGCTAGAATAGAATGAGGATTCTATTGATATGACCAAAGAAATTTCTAATTTTTAGCTCATGATTCCTTGGTTGGAAGGAGGATGATCCTGTTATGGGAATTAAACTAGAAATCTAAAATATAAGTGATTTTGCACTTTGTGATGTTTTGATCGTAGTTCGCAAAAAATAAGGATTTTTGTAAATGCCTAATGCTTCTAAGTTCTCTATTGCAACACTTGATCAGGACAATTAGAATACTAAATTGCAGGTTGTGGGATGAAAGAGGGATGAATGGGCTGACTGTGATTATGCTTTGTGAAAGAGCTCTTCTTTGAAAGAAAGCTCATGAAGATAATGGTTCTTAAGAAAAATCGTCAGTGAAACCCCTAGAAAAGTCATGATATCGATGAATGAAAGTTCTATGCTCAAGCAAAACTTTGTGAATTTGTTATAATTTTTTTCTTCTTTTCAATAGCTTCTTCTAACTGAGAGACTTTTTTGGCTTCTTGATCTTTTTCTCAAGGGATTTCTTAGCAAAAGTTGCAGATTTCCAGAGCTTGAGCATAGAAAAAGACCAGACTAAATGGAAAATTTTTGTGTTAGAAAACTCCTTAGACTCGGAACACGGATGTGCTACCCTATTCAATGGATGCGCTAATTTTTTTAGCAGGTGCACTGAAAGATCCAACCAATGCGCTAGAATGTTGCAAGGATGAGCTGAAACAAAGCATATATGCGCTATAAAAAAGCATAAATGCACTGAAATAGAGTAGGGATGGGCTGAAACAAAGAACAAATACGCTAAAATAGACCAGGGATGTGCTAAAATATCTAATCAATGCACTAAGATAGAGATGTTCTGACAGTTTTTATGATTTGGATGATCTTTATCTAATTTAATGTTGAAAAAACATGGCATATAGTAGAAAACAGTTGTTTGTAAATCCTAAAATCTAAACAAAGAGTGTACTTGAGATTTCTACAAGTATTGAATAAAATAAGAATTTCAAATAGACTCACTCTTATTTGTCAAAAAGGTCATCATAGTAACCACAACCCACATCTTAGAATTGTGTTGACTCACACAGCCATGACACCCCCTAGAGGGCACCCGTGTTTTTGTCTTTTTTAGGTGCATACTAAAGGTTAGATTTCTTGATCCCTTGAGCAAACAATCCATGGAAATTATATGGTGAGTGTCTTGGGGGCAGATTCTTCCCTCCCCTTGCACTATGATTATTAGGATGTTCATAAACTGACATGGTTGGATTCTACACTAAGGTTTGTAGTAAGGTTTTTTGTTCAGTTCAGAAAATGATATACTCCCTCAGGAGGCCTCCCAACCTTTAGAACAAAGGCTTTGGGGATGGTTATCTTTGCACACTACTGTCGAGTTGGGCTTTCATCAACAACTCGCTTTTGTTTAGAGTGGGTTGGAATCCTTGGCTTTAGGTGTTCCCACTTAGGTCATTCCTCTTGGGTGATTAATTTTTCCACAAGAGTAGGCCTTCTAAAGGATCTAATAAAGCATGAAATACGTAAAATGAAAAGATAAGTCTGGTGTTTTGATCACCCAGTTAAGGGGAGATCATAAACCTATTACCCAACAATCACAACAAACAATTTGTTCAATTTTAAGTCCCAAATGACAATTTTCTAGACTAAGTGAAAAAATTTCTTCACAACAAGCATGGGATTCATTTTAACCAAGATAAAATATTGTTTGGTGACTATCCTAGGATTGGTTAATTCTAGATTTAAGTGTCTACCCTAGGATTGCTTCATTTTAACTTATGCAAAAAATAAAAATCTCTTTCTACGGATGGTGTCAAAATCAGGATTTATTTTTACAACTCCCTGTATACGCTAAAAGAACACACCTATGGACCAAAAGAAAGAACAAATGCAATAAATGAAAATTTAGGGATGCGCTAAAATAAAAAGTGAATGCGCTAAAGGAACAGGTATATGTGCTAAAATAGAATGTCAAAGCGCTAAAATAGTCTTTGTATGCGCTAAACTTCACCAGGTATGCTCTAAAATGCGTCTCATATGTGCTAAATCATAAGTCTAGTTTGCCACCTATTAGAAAATCTACAATAAAAAGATTAAAAATGAGGCAAGGGCCCCACGATGGCTGCCAAAAATGTGTGTGAATATGTGCACTAACTAAAAAGATAAACCAACACACCAATGCGACATTATATTAAAGGAAAATAAATTAAAATTAAAACAAACTCTTTAAAATAGTAGCTCGTTCAAAAATGTCCCATTGCCCTCTATCTCCAAGGATTCGATGCAAGTTACTGGCTCTCAGGTAGTGTAAGCAACAACTTGCTAGAATGACAACTTCGAAGAATGAGCTTATGCAATATGCATGTATATTTGCTAAATGATTAAGCTATGATGTGAAAACTAAGATGCTATGAACTTGAAATGCTATGCTTAAGATGATTGCTAAATTCTAGAGAGAATGCAACTATAGTAATCGTGCTAAATTCACAAAATCTAGGATCCTTTTCAACTCATAAAGAGGCTATATTTATAAATTTTTGGAGGCAAAAGTCTAGTTGGCAAAGATTCAAGGTCGAAATCAAACCTATCAAGATGAATGGTGAGAGATTTTGGAAGTTGAGAGAAAGATGGAAGGTTTAGAGAATAATGGGAAATTTTTCCTCCTACACAACCTTCTCCATTAAAAATTGAAGGAAAGTTTCCATTTGTGCAATTCAATTATGAGTTAGTTGGTAGTTGAGGATAATCCCTTAATTAAATAATTAACTTATTTAATTATATGTGACAAGAATTTTAGAAGCTTCTATAATTAAATAATTAATATTTAATTATGTGTGAGAGATTAAAAAGGAAGGTAATTAAATATTTAATTAAATGTGAGGTGAGGAGAGTATTAAATCAAATATTTATAATATTTAATTTAAATGTGAGATGAAGAATAAGTTTGGAGGAATATTCTATTATTTGAATTTAAACATTCAAACTTAGAATAATATGATAATTAACATAAAAAAATTATGGTTTTTTTTAAATTTAATTAAGAAGAAGATGCCAATAATTAAATAAACTTATTTATTTAATTAAGCTAGAAGAATTAGAAAAATGAATGATATAAATAAATTATTAAATTTATTTATATGTAGATGACCTTAGAATATTAATTAAATAATTCATATTTAATTAATAAATAGGCTTGAACGGTGGCTAGTAAGAGGAATGAGACAATGTCAGGATGGCTGGTGCACTCTAGAACCCAAGCTAGGGCATTTGTGCCCTAGCTCTATTTTGTTTCTTTCCTGTGTGTATGTGGTGGGGGGCGTTGCTGATTTTTGAGGGGGTTTGGTTTATTTCCTTGTTCCCTGCATGTTGTTTTCTTCCTTGGGTGTTGCATAGGGTGTGTGGGGTGTGGTTACGACTGGTAATTTGCATTCCTCCTGCTTGGAGTTCACTTTCACCATGTGAGCAGGGTAGCTGGGTGGGTTGGGTGCCATTTGGGTTGTGTGGGCTGCGGGCCTTGGCTTTTCTGTGAACCGCGTGGGGTCCATTGGCCCATGTGGGGTTGGCTAATTGGAGCTCATTTGTTTGGGGCAGTGTACGAAGGTCTCGGGCTTGGGGGTGTCACGGCCTTGTAAGGCTGTGCTTCTGTCATTTGTGAATCGGTGTGGGGTGTGCATGTGTAACTGGTTCCCTTAGTGCTAGGGTCTTTCTTTTCTATTTACATTTCAGGGCTTGCATGCCCACCTTGGAATAGTTTTTGCCTCAATGTATTGTGGGGAATCATCCAGGGCTAGTCCCAAGATGGACTTCCACTCTGCATTTGGTTTGAAGCCTTTGGAACAGTATGTGAAGATAATTGATAATAATTTATTTTCTTCAGAGTAGGATATGTTTGGTTCAGGTTCAGCTGGGGGATCTCGGATTATGAAGATTAATGGGTGTTTGGAGAGGTGCAAGGAGGGGCCGAAATTGGCTATTTCGATGGAGATGCTTGTTGATGATATTGAATACAATTCGAAGCATTCCTTTTATTGCAAGTTTATGGGTTTCAGGTCTCGCTGCAATTTTTGGAATCCCGAGCTCAGAGGACATGGTTGCTGGAAGGAGAGATGGAGATTAGGCTCCTAGCGAACAACTACTTTATGGTGTCCTTTAATTGCATGGCTGATTGGAATAGGATTTTTGAAGGTGGTCCCTATTTTTATAACTAGGTGGGTCTATTTATAAATCCATGGCATGTGGGTTTCAATCTGACTAAGGAACTCTCAAATCGAGTTCCAGTGTGGGTTCGGCTGCCATGGTTTCCAGTTGAATGTTGGTGAGAGGATGTACTACAGTTGGTGGCTTCAATGCTCGATAAGCCTGTTGGTTCATCACAGAAAACACAGTTTAAAACGGTAATGACTTTTGCTCATATATGTGTAGAAATTGATTTAAGCAAGCCATTGCCAGATTATGTGGAAGTTTGTGCAGGTTCCTATACTTGGATTCAACAACTGGACTATGAGACCCTTCCCTTTTGTTTCTGATTTTCTCATGAATATGGGAACTTGCAGCATAGGTGCCCTAGGGCTAAGCCTGTGGCACAAAAAACCTCTATGCCTCACTGCAACCCACATAGGGTTGATAAGGGGAAGGAGACTATTCCAGGTGATGGAGATGGTGAGGATGGATTTTCCCCTATCAAGGCTCGAAATAGGAACAGGGGGAAAAATAGGACTTTCAAGGAAAGGCAGGATGATGATACTTTTAATAGGTTGGAGGTGTTGGATGATCTCAGTCAGCAGGAAGTGAACCTGGGTTTGATTAATTTGGATCAGGGGTCTATGGGTGCTGGACAGGAAGGACCTCCTCTTGAGGCTATGCAAGTTCTGTAGGATGTGGGGGCTAGGTAGATGGATACTGATCAACTTTCGCTTGCTTAGATAGGATCAAATGACATTGTTAGGGTAACAAATTCTGGAAGCAAGGGATCCCCCAGGTCCCTAAAGGAAGGTTTGGATGTGGGGAAGAGCTCTTTCTCCTCTCCTCATTTGGGTATTCAGCAAAAGGATCCAAAGAAAGGCGCGAGTGAAAAGTCCTCAAAGCTGGGTCGAAAGGACTTGGAAAAGTTAAAGATTGCTAGTGAGACTTTGGTGGAATTAGGGGCAGTCAAGATCCTCGATTCTCATTTCTCTTATCCTTCGAAATGATTGTTATCTCATGGAATGTTAGGGGCTTGAATAGTGGCCCTCGACAAAAATTTGTTCGAGATTTGATCAAAAGTAAATGTCCTGATATCCTCTTTTTATAGGAGACTAAATTATCAATCGAGAGTATGTTGGGTATATTACCTAAGTTGTGGAGAAATAGTGAATGTCAATGTATCGGGGCTTTTGGATCCTCTGGGGGGGTGGCTTGTTTATGGAACCCTCAGAAGATTAGCCCCATATGGTGGATGTCCTCTAAATCATCTATCTCCTTTGTGGCCTCTATCTTTGAGATGAGAGAAAAGGTCTTCTTCTCGAATGTTTATGCTCCTATTAAGCTTCAAAGTAAGCAACTTCTTTGGGCCCATCTTTGATTTGTTAGTAGTTTGGCTCCTTATCACCCATGGATTATGGCTGGAGACTTCAATGCCATTGTTGAGTTAACTGAAAAATGGGGTGGGACAACAAGGTTGGAGTCTTCTACTATGTTGCTTTGGGATAGTATCTCATCCTTAAATCTTTTTGATGTGAAACCTAGTAATGGGTGTTTCACATGGAACAATAGAAGGATTGGAGAGAACTGTGTTGCTGAGAGGCTGGACCGATTCTTAGTTTCTTGTTACTGGGTTGGTGGTGTGTGGTCTTCTTGTTCTGAGATTCTGGACTGGAGGGGTTCTGATCATTGGCCTATTATGCTTAATATTGTTTCAATTGGTATGCCTAGGACTCCTTTGTTTAAGTTCCAGTTGATGTGGTTAACGAATGCTACTCTTTTTGACCATGTTGCTGATTGGTGGAGGACCAAACAACCTGCTTTTGGTACGGCTATGTACACCTTCGCTAAGCTTCTTCAGTTTGTTACGTATCAACTTAAGAGGTGCAACCGCCAGTGTTTTGGTAACATCTTTCAAGTTAAGGATGTGGCTTAGACTAAGCTGAATAAAATTACGAGGATGATTTAGGAGAAGGGGGTTACAAAGGAGTTTTTGAAAGAGGAGGCTAGGGCTTAAAAATTGGTTGAGGAATATGAATTGCGAGAACATGAGGCATGGTAATTCCATTTCTATTATTGTGAATGATAGGGGGAACATCTTGCCTCTTTTTGGGAAATCTCTGCTGAGGCGTCACAATATTTTGCTTCTTTATTTAGGGAGGAGATGCTTGGTGGCTATGTGGAGGAAGCTTAGATTCTCTTGTGCATTCCCCAGTTAGTGTCATGGGAGATGAATGAGTAGTTGATGGGAGAGATCTCTCTTGAGGAGTTGGAATGGATTGTGTTCCAGATGAAGAAAGTAAAATCTCTTGGACCCGATGGTTTCCTGGTAGAATTTTTTCAGGAATTCTGGGATATCATAAAGCTGGACCTTCTTGTGGTTGTGCATGAATCCCAAAGGAATATGCAAATTTTGTGCACTATGAATTCCACCTTCCTTGCCGTTATCCCCAAATGTGAGGGGGCAAATAGGTTAACACAGTTTCAGCCTATTTCTCTCTACAATGTGGTATATAAAATTATCTAAAAATTGATGGCTGAAAGGTTGAAGAAGTGGCTTAAAATGTTAATTTATGAGGAGAAGAGTTGTTTTGTGGAGGGGCACCAAATCCTTGATGGGGTTGTTATAGATACGAAGACCATCCATTCAATGGATAAATCCCATGAGAAGAATATGTTCATTAAGTTGGATATGGCTAAGGCTTATGATAGGTTTAGATGGTCTTTTATGAGGAAGGTTCTGGTGGCTTTTGGATTTTGTGAGGAGTGGATTCAATGGGTCATGAGTTGTGTCACTTCTGTCTCTTTTTCGGTGTTGATAAATGGTAGCCACTCTAAGCTCTTTGATGCTTCTAGGGGTTTGCGTCAAGGGGATCCTCTTTCCCCATACTTATTTTTGCTTCTTGTTGAAGGGCTTGGCCGCTTGATGAGAAGAAGGGTCGAGATGGGCATCATTCAGGGTTGAAAGTGGGGGGGAGGTTTTCCCCTGTAGTCTCACCTATAGTTTGTTGATGATACTACTTTGATGGGGATTTCTTCTATCAGGTAAGCTACTAATTTGAGGTAGGTGTTGGATATTTATCTTAAAGCTTCAGGGGAGTTGATTAACGAAGATAAATCCTCCATCTTCTTTTTCAATACTCTAGTTCCCATTCAAAGAAGGATTGTGAATATTTTGAGGTTTCAGATAGGATCTCTCCCTTTGACTTATCTAGGCATTCCTATATTTGTTAGCAGACTTCCCAAAGGTTCTTGGTAGGGTATTATTGATAAATTTCAGGTGAAGGTTAACCATTGGACCCATAGATGGTTATCTTTTTTTGGACGGGTTCAACTTCTCAAGTCGGTGGCGCAAGCCCTCCCAACTTATAGATGCATGCTTCAGGTGGCTCTGCTGGGTTTTCTTAAGGAGCTGGAAGCTCTTGAAAGACAATTTTTATGGGCTAGAAGTTTGAATTCCTCCAAGTGGGGCCTCGTCAAATGGGATGTTGTGTGTTGCCCCAAATAGTATGGTAGTCTTGATCTTCGACAATCAGCTCTAATGGGGATGGTTGTGGCTACTAAGTTGTTCTGGAGATGGTGCATGGAGCAAGACCAAAATTGGGGCAGGATCTTATCCCATAAGTATTTCTCGGGAATCCCTCGTCAGGATTTCCCTAGGTACCCTTTAGAGGGGAAGGGATTGATGATTTGGTCTACTCTGTAGAAGGGTGCCAAGCTTATCAAGGATGGTTTATTTTGGATTTGTAGAGGAGGATCAGATGCTCTTTTTTAGTCAAACTCTTGGGATGGCCAACCTCCCCTTATCTCTCAGTTCCCCGACTTGGTTCCTTTGTGTCAGAGATTTCTTGCGGCTAGATGGGCTAGGGTTAGTGAATTCAAATCTCTCTCTTTTAGGGGTCAGCTGGGGGTCGCTCATTGGAAGGATCCCTCATAATGGATGGATTTTGGGTTGGTTGAAAGGAGTGCTAAGCTTCATAACATCCTTTGCAAAAGGCATTGTTGTTCTCTCCCAAGAGAGGATATCCTTGCATGGAACCACAATCCTAAGGGTGTTTTTTTTGTTGCCTCTGGCTATCAAGTTCTTTTGGCTCAGAGGTTGAATGGTGGGGAGGTTCACTGGTGGAAAAGAGTGTGGAAAAAGCTCTCTTGGCCAAAATGCAACTGCTTTGTGTGGAATTTGTCTTGGAAGAGATGCTTAATCTGGGATAACATCCATAAGCATGGATTTATGGGGCCTTATATGTGTGTTTTATGCAGAAATGAGGAGGAGAATTCTTCACACTTGATTTTTTGGTGCCCCTTTGTTTCTCAGTTTTGGCATTTTTGGTGGGGAGTCTCGAAGAGGCCTTGTGTTCATGCTTCTTTGATTGAGTTTTGGGATAGTATGGGTAGACCTCCCTCGATGGATTCCTTTTTGCAGGATGTTTGGTATGTTGGTCCTACCTTTCTTCTTTGGAAAATTTGGCTGGAGTGGAATCGTAAGATCTTCCGAGGGGAGAAGTTGGTGGTTCAACAAGTGTGGTGGCATCTGTTAGGCATGATTCAAGAATCGATTGTAGATAAAAGTGAGATGGTCTTCCCTCTGGAGAAAGGTGATGTTGAGGTGGTGGAAAGACCGGGTCTAGAAGAAATTCCCTCTTCTTCTGTTGGTAGCAGATTTTGTAGGCACGAAAAACAAAGAATCCAATGGGTGGGTAGGTGGTTACTGCCTCTTAATGGAGTTCTAAAGATAAATACCGCTGGCTCTTCTAGGGGTAGTCCTGGGCTTGTTGGGATTGGAGGAATTGGAAGAGATTCTTCAGGCTCAGTTATCTTTATTTTTTCGGTGCATGAAGGGACTCAAACTATTAATTATATGGAAGGTCTAGAAATTCTTTATGCAGTTGAGAGGGCTCTTTCTCTGGGATGGAGAAAGGTTATTTGTGAAGTGGACTCTCAGATTTTAATTAATTTGGTGAATGACCGAAAGGTGACTGATATTAACTAGTAACTAGTGGGGGTGGTTCAGCAGATTCTTCAGGTTAGTTCTATGTTGGAGGTTTTATCCTTTGTTCATATTCCACGGGAGTGGAATCGGGTTGTTGACTTCTTGGCCAAGTGGGCTTCTGAGCATGATGATGGCTAGAAGGTTGAGGATTGGAGACAGGTTTCTTTCAAGTTATGATAGGATTTGGATCGATTACTGGAGGAAGACAGGAGTTTGTAGTTGGTTGGTTACTTCTGTCTCTTTGTTTTGTGGGTTTTCTTTGGATGGTTTCTGGGGCTATGACTCTTGATCTTGGTTGTAATGTTGTGTTCTGAATTTCAATAAATTTTTTACCCCTCTTTTATTAATTAATAGGCTTGACCATTTTTAGATAAATAAATATTAAATTTAATTTTAAAGTCCAAAACATTTCAATGGTCCTTATATTAATTTATGTATATTATGTTTATTATAATTAAGATAAAATGTATAAGAGTTTTGTCTATACATTAACTCTATGGACTCCACATTTTAATCATACTATTAAATGTCTTTGAGCTTGTTCATTAGTGTAATACCCCTCCGTTTTACTTCTATTTTCATGTTGCTTATGTTTTGCTTGGATTACAGCTACTGAGATACTAGACATATTTTATTATGATATTTTGATCGCTACTCTTGAGCGATGAACTATTACTATGATGAGATTACCTGACTTGATTTTTCATGCTTTGATGAATGAATGTTAACAGTAGAATTATCATGTGATTATTTATGAAACTATTGTTATGACGTTAGTGTCAGTTTTGGATGAGTGTATTGGTGAAGAAGACGGAATTGCATCACTCGCTTGCGAGCGCCCTGCGATTCCGAGATTTCTTCTTCACGGTGTGAATTATATACTGCATATATCATGTTGATTATTTGATTACAGGTTGCAGGTACATGACATCGACTCCACCTGGTTCCACAGGTTTGAGCGTGTCGATCCAACGGTTAAGTTGAATGGGAGACAGTAACTTGGTAACATGTGTCAGGTCTACACCCTAGCCTTAGTGTGTCGTCAGCTCTGATGTTTGAGTCTTGCTAGATCTTATTGGATGCTTTTGTAATGTTTTGAAATGTGTTAACCCTTTGATTTGGGCTTTTGAATATTGCATTGGCTGGAAGAAATGGTGATTTTATAGTATTTAATATTATGCTCTTTGGTTATATTTAAATAGATTATGGAAATTTAAACTTAAATTATTTATTTAATTAAATTTAAATCTCAAGGATTAAATTTGATTATTAAATAATTGTAAGTAGGTCCATTAAAGTTGAATTATTTAATTTATTAAATTTAGATCTCATGGAGTTGGATTAAATTATTGAATAATTGAAAGTATGTTAGTTTGTTAAAATAATTATTTAATTAGATTTAAATCTCAAAGGATTAAATTTTAATTAATAAATAATTGTGAGTAAGTTAATTAAAGTTAAATTGTTTATTTAATTAAATTTAAATCTCTTGGGTTTGAATTTAGTTATTAGATAAATTAAAATAATTATGTAATTGTATTTGATTGTAAAGTTTAAATTAAATCAAAAAGGGAATATTGTGAAATTGTAATTTTTAATTAAAAGTCAAAAGTTAGGACCTTTGAAAAAAGGGGAAATGAAATTAACTTGTAAATTCAACTTTTGCATTTGAAAGTGAATTAGGGTTACATTAGGTTATTTTGGAATTGTTATTTTATAAGTTTAGGGCAGAAAATTTGGGGATGGTGGTTGCTTCATTTTTTGGACAGGCAAAAAAATTGTTGGACAAATTTTTGATGAAAGTTTAAGAAATTATTTCTGGTTGAAGAATTAAATTGAAAAGGGAGAGAAATTCTATAAAGAAGGTGGAATTAGTAGATTGAAGCTGGCTGGAAATTTCTTGGCATTGTGGAAAAAGAATTGTGAAGAGCTCAAAGCAAAGTCTGCATCAATAATCTTGGTGGTTGCAAATAACCAGGTTTTCCTTTTTATTCTCTTGTTTTAATATTCCTAGTTTAACCTAGTTTGTTTAAATTTGAAGAAATTGGCAAATGGGGAATTTTCTTGAAACCCTAGGTTAAACTCCATTAATTTGATATTCAGATTTATTTATTTTGGAAATGCAAACCCTATTAGAAAATGGTGGAAGAGAAAACTAGATCTTTGAATCATTATTCTTGTGTCATTGAAATTTTGAAAACACAAAGGAAAGGGAATGGTTTTATTGTTTTCTGAATTTAATCTTTGTTGGAAAGTTTCAATGGTTGCAAAAGAAAATTATTTTCTGGTTGTTTTGACATTATTTCTTCGATTACCCTAGTTTTGAAAATTCTGGAAAAAAAATTACATATATAATAATATACATTGCATATACCATTTTCTGGAAATGATATATGCAATCCACATTATTATATATGTAAAATTTTTGTTGTTTAAATTGTATTATGCCATTTTCTATTGGTCGTGTATGGCCTGGCATATCGTACCTGTGTACGAAATTATTTTCGTCCGAAATTCTTTTGTTCCATCCGAAACTTATGTCATTCAAAATTTTTATTTGAAAAAGAATTTGTAATGTTTGGTGGGGGGCTCGGCCCCCACCGGTTTTTATTTATGTACAGTGGGTACGCAGTACCCACTGCACAGTGTGCCACCCGTACGGGGGGCACACTGTCCACTGGGGACTGCGGCCCCTACGTCGCTTACTGACTGACTGTACACAGTGTACAGTCGGCATTAACAGTTGATGGGACTGCGGTACCGACAGTACCATCCGTCGGACGAGGTACCGTCTGGTCCCGCCATTAATACTTGCGGTCGGCTTTAAACCTTCATTTATTAATTTTGTTTTATAAATTAAGTCTTTTATTAATTGTTTTCATTTTTTTTTAATTTTGTTTTATTTTATTTCAATTTTAAGGTTATTTTTATTTTAATTTAATTTACTTTATATATATAATTTTAATTTGTATATATATATATATTGTATGTATTTTTTTTATTATATATGAATATATATATATAATATTTTATATATATATATATATAGAATTTAATTAATATTATATATATGGTAGATTTAATTTTATTTAAAGATTTCATTGTATAATTAATTTCGTTTGGATTACGAAATACGTTTTGATTTTAATAAGTGCTTAGTAAATTTAAATATGAGAAGATTTTCTTGACCAGTATGGTTTTAATATTTTGTTAAAATAAGGTTATGTAATGACATGGATAATCAATTTTGGTTAGGTCTAGTATTAACCATGATTAGCATATGTTGCGAAAATAGTTATGTTATGGGAATCTATTGTTACAATTGTAAACTTTGAATGACATTATTCTAATTGCTGCGAAAATGCATTAGATAGGAACATGGTTTTAGAATAACCAAATATAGAAATTATATTGCCAATGCATGAGTTCATTGATTGTATTTGTTAATGTTTTATTTTGTGAATGATTATTGTGAAGTGGAATTGTAAAAGTCTTCCAGTTACACGTGGGTCATTCCCTTGTTATAATATTGTTTGATTTCCCTTGGGTTGTGTTACATTCATCTTGTCCTCCTAGTATTGGAGTAGAATTCTTTGTGTTGCCTCCTAGGATTGGAGAGAGTTTTATTGGTTCAATTCTGTAGCACTTGAGTAACCCATGGAGTTAGTTTCGTAGTGTGTTATCCAATTAGAAGAGTGGCTTTTGTGAGGGGCCGGAGCCCAAAGAGGTAAACTGGGAAACCTTCAGAAGTGATTTTTAACAACTGAAAACTAAAGTAAATATACTTAGCATATTAGGATGTAGTTCACATTAACCAAGATAAGTTAACCTCACTCATAGAAACAAGGGTTTGTTTAGACTTGGGGTGGGTGAGAAGGCCTGGAATGGCAAGATCACTATCTCGTCCCTATGAGAGATAGATGATTCCGCTTGAGTTTGTATGAGTGCCGGGATTCGGTTGAGGCCACCAGGATTTCCGAAGCCTATGAAGAATGCCCAGAGGATATCTCATGACAAACCTTGTGATGACACTCTGTCTAGGATAACACCATGTTTATGTTGTGCGTATGTTTATTTTAGCACACTTCATCATATTATGTCTAGAAGCAATGTAACCATGATTAGAGTTTTGACTTTATTGTGCATATGTGTGGTTGAGTCAGTTTATATCAGTATGAGTCTGCCTTTGGTTTGAGGTGGTAGGTTTCTCGTCCATGTTACTTGGTTACTATCTCCTGGCATGGGGGTTGGTCCTTCGGGTACCACATGGTTGGGTGGAACATGCACCATAACCGTTGGGTCCCCCTTGATCTTCAGCACTTGGTGGCGAGACTTCTTGACGGACATCTCTCTTTGCTTTCTTTAGGATTCTTGTACTTTGTATCTCATAATGTAATAATGTTAATTTTACCCCTCTTGTGTATGAGGTGGATCTTGTAATATTCAAACTTATGTATTTGTACTCATTCCGGGAATGAGGATTGTAATAGACCTTTGTAACTGATGTATATAAATGAATGCTTTATCTTTATCTTGTACTTTTCTTTGATGTAAAATGTTATTACTTGTGTATTTGCTTTCATTGTAATTTTAAATATTGTTTGTTAATGGGGTTTAAGTAATCTCAGTTATGTAACCCTAGGGGAGGTTGTCATTTTAGTTGAACATGTGGGTTTAATTCACTTCTTTTACTTCTTTAAAAAAATAAAAATTAGTACGCTTGTTTAGTGAATTGAAACTTCCTCTAGGGTTGCGTGGCGGGGCATTACAATTAGATAGTTTTATAATTTTATTATTATTGTATAAATATTAATATAATGAATCAATATCATTATTATTATAGTAGAAATAAATTTAGATATTAATATTAATTAATTTTATATTAGTCATATGACAAAGACACGTTATCATTCAATTGTTTATATTCATTTCTCTAAATTTTTTATTTATATATTATTCATTTATTCTAACATCATTCTTGATTAATACCATATCGACATGTCAATAATTTCATAAAATCTACAAGCATTTTTTTATTTTTTCCTTCTCTTTAGTATTAACAGGTATATTTTTTTATAAAAATTAAATGTTATTATTATAATCTTATAATGTTAGTATGAATATGCTTATTTGATTTTTAAATTTTTCTATATGTATATTAATTTTGATATTAGTAATTCTAAATATTATTAAAAATGATAACTTCAAGATGCATTAGCTTTAGAATTAATACTTTTCAATATGAATGTGAAGCAAGCATGAGACACATACAATATTTAGTTTGGTTGATTATGAATGACCACCATTGATATTTGTATTAAGAAAATTGAATCAAAACTGAAATAAAGAAACGACAGTGACCAAGAACAAGAACATGAACTTTATTGGCTTGTTTGAAAGAATATTGTCAATGTTGTTAAGATTCTATTACAATGTTGTTTTTGTTATAGCTTGACTATGAGACTAGTATCTTGTTTTTCAAATCTATGCTTGAAATTGGCTGCATTCTATGTATAGATGAAATGAGCATGCAAGCCCATGGATAGCTCTCACATTTATAATAGATTAGATAAAGTCTTACACAACACAACTAATGAAACAACTTGAAAACCTCTTGAGGATGCTTACTTGCATCTTATTACCAATCTAGTCAGCTATCTCTAAGTCAATTATTTCTCTACCAAGTAAGTTGATGCACCAGTGGCTATTTTTGATGGATAATAAATGTGAAGGTGCTCCTCTCTTGACTTATTGAATCATTTTAGCAATTGTTATTGACTGAGAGTCATGAGGTCTATAAATTCATAACTTCTTGGACACAAATGTGGGAATGCATAATGTTAGCGGCATTAGACTCCATTCATAAAATGTAGACTCCATTCAAATTTGTATACCCCAAGAGATAGCTATGACAACAAGAAAAGAATGAGATAACAGAGATAGAACCATCTTTGTACAATACAAGTCAACCACCAAAAAATACATGAGTATTGACAACCATAGGTTGCGGTTAAGGAGGCATCTCATGGACTATACCAACCCATCTAAATATAAGAACACTAAACAATTCTTAGTAGGAATTGGAATGTTTGATTCTTTATGTAGAAGTTTTGCAAATGGTAGGTTGACATAGGGAATATAATGGGTGTATATAAGTCCCATTCTTCAACACAGTATATTATGGCTATGTATAAATGCTTATATTGGTCTAGGTCTACTAACACTATACATTATGGTTCAATATAAAATTCTTATATCAATCTAGGTATATTATCAAGTATCTAATGCACGAAAGCATATTCATTCTAGTTCATCCCATCCTTAAAACAATCGTATTAGTCTTTCTCTTGTGTTTGGACAGTTGAAGGAAAGAGTATACACAAAGTCCCCAAGATAACCAACATAGCATTGTAACAAATTTTCTAGACTAATGAAAAAAAATCAATTTAATTTTTGAATCAACCAAGAATATAAGAGTGTCCTCTTTTTCTCTTATGGTTTGATTTTATAGCTAATCTTGGAACTCTAATTAGTTTGTTGTAACTCATCTTTTTAGTTACTTAATGATATTGGTATTCTACCACTATGTGGTATTTGAGGTAAAAAATAATATTTAATTTCTATGTTATCCTTAAATACTAGCAATTCAATAGTGTTTGTTACCTCAAATACTAGATAGTGGTAAAATACCAAAATCATTAAAAGTAACTAAAAAGATGAGTTACAATGAGCTAATCAGAGTTACGACCTTAACCAATGGTTAAGTTAAGCTCCAAGATTAGCTATAAAATCAAAGCATAAGTGAAAAAGAGGAAATTATTATATTCTCGGTTGATTCAAAAGTAACTGATTATTAATCATTAGTCTAGTAACTATTGAAAGGTTTTTGGAGGGAACTACAACAAAAGAGAAAATAGATTGAGAATAATATAATAGATGTCCAATGGTTAGAGCATGTGAGGCTTCTTTATGAGAGGTTGAAAGGGAAAGACTCCCCTCCTATAGTTAGCACATCAATGGAGCTCTTCTCAATAGAAGATATCAAACAAGGTATAAAGAATTTAGCAAGTGGTAAAGTGTTGGACATAGATGGGCTACAAGCTGAATTTTTAAAGTGGGGAGTTGAAATCCTTGCTCTCCAGATCAAAATAATGTTCAATGATGTCACTTGTGATGGATTTATGATGAAGTGGACATCTAGTGTCACCATTCCTCTCTATAAATTGGAAATATCAATAGCCCATCTAACTATTGCACTATTATGTTCAACCCTATTATTGGTAAGCTTTTTTAGAGCATGTTAGAATGGAGAATTAGAAGTTGGGAAAAAAAAGAAGGAAAAAGAGAAAAATGTCAGGCTTGGTTTAGACCAAAATACTCTACCATTGACCATTACATCACCCTTAGACACTTGATTGAAAAATAATTGGACACTCAAGGTGAGGAAGCTTTTTGTTGCTTTGTAGATTTTAAAAAAGCCTTTTATATGGTTTCTAGAGACAAATTATGGATTAGAATGGAAGAATTGGGTATGCCATATGAGTATAGAGCTACAATACATACACTTTACGAGTAGTTCAAAGCTAAAATCGAAATAAGTAAGGAATGTTTGAATATTTTGGCAGTGACAGTGGTGTTAAACAGGTTTTTTCTTTATCACCCACTCTTTTTGGGTTATAAATTTGAAAAAATAGAAGATTGGTTAAGAAAAATAGATGGGGGTATCCAGTTGGTAGGTTATGTGGTGAAGCTACTACTATATGCCAATGATCCTATCCTAATCTCAAAAACTATCCATGGTTTGAGATAAATTTTTACAGCCTTGGATCTCTTTTGTCAGGAGGTTGGAATGCAAGTGAACATCACCAAGACCAAAGTCCTAATTATGTTTATTTCATTCATTACGTTTATTTACGTATTAATTATGACAAACAAAATATCCTATATGGCTGCAATATCCTTCGGATTTTTCCACACGTTTGAGCATATTTTCTAATTCATGACTATTAGCTATGTCATTGTTTCTGCCGCCACAAGGCCTTGTCATATCAACTATTACTGTCTTTTAGGCATAAGCTTCAGATTTTTGAAAATATACAATAAATAAACAAACACCCATTACTTCCTGCAATAATTACCAGGCATGTCTTTCACTCTTTTATGATTAAAATTTTCTTTCTATTTTACCATGTAAGTTAAGGTGTCCGAATTCATTGTTTCTATTTTTTTGCATCTTTTAAAAGTGGTTCAAAAGTTTCGGTTGAGGGGAGAGAAAGAAGAGACGTTCGTTTGAAGTTGCGGGAAGTCAAATTTGGGGATATAAATTGAAATATCTAGGTTGAATTCTCCCCTGAAGCGTTGAGCTGCATAAACAATAGCAAAATAGGAGGCCAACCAATTCAACATGAACCAATAGACCATAACATCCTGTTACAGGATGTGCAACACTTACCGCCGTTTAGACAATACGGGTGGCTTAATTATTTTCTTAAGCTTGAAAATTTTGATGAGAAAATTATAGAAGGGGTCATAAGGACATTTCATGAAGGAAAGGAAAAAATTAGGGGAGTAAAAATTGATGCATCAGTAGATAGAATTGCAGAAATCACAGGGTTACCATAGGTTGGTGAGCTATTTCCTCAAGCTAGGGATGCACAGAGTGATAGGGTAGAGTTTACTCAAATTGATGATCCTCCTTTACATGTGGATAAGAAAGGAACCCAAAGAATGAGTTTTCTGTAGGATTGGATACCACGAGCAGGTTATATAATCAAATATATAACATGTGAAGGTCGGTTTTCCGTGTTACATTCTCATCATTTTAAACTCTTATCTCATTTACGCTATGGCATGTTAATGAACATTCCTAATTTTCTATACAATCTGCTCTCTAATAGTGCTGCTGAGTTGAAAAAGGGTAGAATTAACTATGTCTCTCACCATTGCCTTATAAAGTTGCTTGTTGAAAAATCTGTTAAGGATGTATCAAGGATGACCTGGGAAGAGTTTTTTGTTAACTCTAACCCTAGGGTAAGAAATGTTGGACCTAGAGGGTAGCCTCTCACCTTAAAACAATGAGCCTCTCATTCCATAGGTCATTCCTCTACTGCCGCATCTCCTATTCCAGAGTCATCTGATTCACAGGAAGAAATTCCTCTTTCTAAGAAATTTTCCAAACAACCATTACAAACCCCTATTTTAGACCCTAAGCCTTCCTCCAAAAATATAAAGGGGAAGTCACCCATGGTGGCGCCCACTCCTAAAAATGTTAAAAGGAAGCAAACAGGGGAATCACCTGTTCCTGCAGCCAAAACCCCAAAGAAACATAAAGCAATTCCCACTCCCTTGCGAAGAAGCTCTAGACTCCAAAATTAGGCAGCTCAACAATCACTCGATGCCTCTCAGGTCACACCATCAACCTCAAACCCTTCTAGTCTTGTACTTGTGGAGGAAGAACCTATTATTGATGAGAATGAAAGTATTCCTCAAGGAACTGGCCTTGATGAGCTAGTGGCCATTGTGGGACAAATGCAAGAGGGGATGGCAGATCAACTGCAGGAAGAAGAGGAATGTACTAAGAAGGAGGAAATAACAATTGTAATTCAATCAGAAGGAGGAAGTGAAAAAAATGAAATGACAGATGCAAAACCTACTATTCAGGAAGACATACTGGAGCATCATGTGCCTCAAGAAGAATAGGAAAACTAGAAACTGGATGATGAATTAGAACAAGAAATCTCTGGGCAATCCAATGACACATAAATAATTGAGGAAGCAGAGCGAGAAAAATTTGATACAACTGAGGGAATTCAGAGGCCACCTGTAGAAAAATTTAACCATAGGCCTCCACTCCATGTTATAAATTTTTCTATAGGAATGACATGTTTTATAGAAG
The DNA here is from genome assembly GCA_007115665.2 of Sequoiadendron giganteum. NCBI lineage: Eukaryota > Viridiplantae > Streptophyta > Pinopsida > Cupressales > Cupressaceae > Sequoiadendron > Sequoiadendron giganteum. The sequence continues at coordinate 360,539,112 of CM021101.1, forward strand.
TTCAACATCAACGAACTACTTATGAACTAGAAATTGAGAGATTATAGAGGATAATCCAGAACAAGAATCTAGAAATTGCTAATTTAATAGACACTCTCAACCAAGTAGTCAAACTTGTTCCATAGCTAATGAAATGCATATCTAAACTTCCAATTGATCAAGATCTGTCAAGGTAAAAACCCTTCCTTGAATACCCCAAAATAATTTTATGATGCATATAGGGACTCACCTTAGCATGTCAGATTTCTTCTGTGTGAATTTTATTTACACAGTTTAGCTATCCCTCATGATAAAGAATGGAATCCCCTGTGCTATGTTGGGGACATACACATCAATGCTCTGATCTCCTAGATCAGAAATGAAATAAGCAGGGTAGAGCAGTTTGATGGATACAAGGATGATGAGGTTAACATGCCATTGATAGTGAGGAATGAATCCAAAAGTGGGATGGGTATCTATTTTGATTGGAAGAAGCTCTGGGCAGATGAGAGGGCTAGGCGACTAATTGAACCATTGAGACAAGAGGTATTTACTTAGTACTCCTAGATTGCAAATAAGGATCTTGATGCTTCCACCTAACATATTCAAAAAAGATGGGAGAACTTACCATTTCAGTTGAGAAAGGCAGAACCGCACACCCTGAATACCCTGCATGCAGCCACTCGGAGGGCAAAGTGATATATGAGAAATGCCAGAACAAAGAAAGAGAATTGGTTGCCATTAGTCATGCAACCACCCATTCTCTTATGGGAACTGTTGGCCATGCAGGGGAAAACAACACTTACAACAAGAACTCTGAAGATAGCAGATGGCAATGACTGGAAGCTATGAGAGCTCACTTTTGGAGTTTTTAGCATGGGGAATGTGGACAACAGCAAAATGTTGATTTGAGGGAATTTTCTTGAAGAAAGAATGCCAGACTTACTAAAGGGTCTAGCAAGTAGACGGTTGAGGGGAACTGATGAGCCTAGTTTTTGGCATATTTGGACTATGTTTTGAAAACACTTTTCTACTTTTTATTATGCTGAGACAAACATTTAGTGGTAGTTATGGGAACAAGACTGGAATTTCGTTCTTAAATACAATAAATTTATTATGAAAAGTCTTTCCATGATTATTGCCTGAATGTTTTATTAGTTTGATATAATAGGCGTGCCTTGTGACTTTTTGTGATGACAAGCCTTTCCTGTAGCCTCTACTGTTGAACTTCTTGCAACCATATCTGAAATACTGTTTGTTCTGAATTAATGCTTAATGAATGTATAAATGAGGTGATGGATCATCTTAATGGTTGAATGTGTTGAACTAAATTTCTGCCATAGGAATAGCTGTTAAATTATTTGCAGGTACCACATCTTAAGGAGGAAATTCAATTTACAGTTGATTATTGGAAGACTGATTTAGCAGCAAAGATTAAGGAGATAACTTCAAGTCATCCACCATGCAAGGAGAGTGTTCAAAGAATCCAACTTAGGCATCTTGATGGCGCATAAATTTAGGATGGTGGTGCTTTAAATCTTCATAACTGATTTGACTCAGTTCTTCCTTTTTGTATCTATCACTTCACTTAGTTAGTTTTGATGTAATAAAGACTTCCCATCTTATGAGGGAATGGTTAGTGTTACCAATATTTCACTACAACTCAAATGGTGGAGCTGATTTAAATGCTGTTATATTTAAAAGTGAAATGCAATTATTTCTGAATGTGCCTGAGTGTTGTTTTGCACTTCATTTTAGTTCATTAAGTTACAGTGATGCTTTGAAAAGAGGAATTAAAGTTTTAGAACTTTCTATTCAATTATTACAGTCAAATGAAGTACAGGACCGAGCATTAAACAATAAATCTTTTCAAATGCTTTCATTTATTTCATAAAGTGATTCATATTTACAACATTTCATTTGATTGCGAGAATACAAATTTGCATTGAGATGCATTTATTTTATAAATGAAAATCAGAAAGGATAAAATCAAATATCCACACAAGCCATGGATGTGACTGTCACAGTGCATCATAAGTAGCACACTACACTATGGAAGATGCATAAGGGAAAAAATAACATAAGTATAAACATAATCATCATTTCCTGATTGGTTGATGACCGACATAGAAGTGGTGCACTGTTTGACTTTCTTCAAGCTCCGTTGACCTGTAGGAAGGAAGAGAGGGATGTCAGAGGCTCCAACCATGAATATACCTATATGAACCATCAATGATAATACAATGTGCTGCTAATCATGCATTGAAACAATCAAAGAAAGTGTAGAGATATGAGCTGAGGGAGAAACATCAACACAAACATGATATATTTTTTTTATGCTAACACTGTTTGTTTCTTTGTGCAGGTATAGGAAAAGCCATATAGCTGTTTATTTTCGAAGACCAAGCATGTGGGGAAAAATGTGCTCCCATAAGGGTAGAGCCTGACATGCTGCCCTTATATGTTACAAGAGGGCCAAGAGAGTAATTGCAATCATCATAAGTCATCAAGAAAGGAAGTGCAACTGAGAGGGTAAATCAAAGTTATCCATCAAGCCATTAAACCAACTGTGCATTCATAACAATCATGTAAATGCTTTCTGAAAGCTATAGGTGAATAGTGGGTTTAATCTGCTTAATCAGATCAACATATAGAGGTGAAAATTGTAAAAGAATGCTAATTAGACAGCTTGTTCTAGTAAAAGTTATCAATCTATCATGCTTTCAAGCTACTATTTTGAATACTATTTTGCTATTTTTTAAGACTGTTCACCTTGTAGTGCTGTTTCATATTTTTTGTTTTGGAACAATAGTGTCCTATCTTTTAACAATGATAATGAACAGTGCAAGTTATGGAGGTTATGTGAAGAACAAGTTAATTCATGAAGATTTTGTTGCTAGAATAAATAGAGCATAAAAAGGCATGGAGATATGTGAAGAGTCTCAGGTTTCCATTAGAATAATGAATGGTTACAATGATTTAAGTTACCCACATGGTTATTTTGTTTATGGAGTAGCAAGACATGTTCTCAGAATGTTATACACCCAGGTGGGGTTTTATCAGAAAGCAAGGTTTTATATAGTGTTCTCATGTTCGAGCTCAAATATAATAGGAAATGTAGGTTAAAATATAGATTTCTTCGAAATACAGAAATACCCACATTGGGATTTCATTTAAAATGCATTTTTTTTTACAAATAGCAAAAAACCCACATACAGATTTTGCTCAAAAGCATATTTTATTCATATACGGAGATACCCACATGGGATTTTCAACAGGAATGCAGTTTTTTCCATCATTTTTAGTTACCCATATGGTGGTTTTAAAAAAATAAAGCAAAATAGTGTAGTTTCCAAAATACCCATATGGGGTTTCTACATTTTTTCAAATGGAAATGCCTGGTAATGTATGGGTTGAACCCAGTGTGTTTTTCATTTTACTCTTCAAGAAGAAATGAGAAGAAGCCTTTCGAGTTTTGCATAGGAGAGCGGAGAGAAGAATCATGAAAATTTGTAGAGTGCGAGCTTCTTCATATAAAGCCCATCAGTCAACTATGATATGTCGCGACCTGTCAAGGAGAGAATGCATAAAACATTCACAAACAAATAGGCCAACACAAGAACTCATGGCGCGACCAGTCAATGGGCCTATTTTTGTCTAGGAAATAACAACCATTTGCATAAAACTCGTGAGCTTTAGTATGGAGGGATAAAACACAGAGAAAGAGTTTTGGAAAGGAGAGCTTACCCTTATGATTGTTGTTCAAGAAGCTTACAAGCCGCACCTAGCTCATTTGGAGCTCACCAAGCTAAATTTGAGCCCTCTCATGGCACCCAAAGAAGATACAAACAAAGCACAAAGAGTAATCAATGATACAAGAAAATCAGAGAAGAATAGATAAGTCGTGGCCTGATGGCCTATTACTTGTTTTTAAACAATGAAATGAGCTATCAAAAATCATGAGGGTGCACTTACCATTGCTTGGAGGCCGAATATAGTCAGGATGGAGGAGAGTTTGAAGTTTCCAAAGCCTTCACAAGATAGGGTTGAGCATGGGTATGGCGGCACGTTTCCTCTTAGCAAAGCATTCTTTCCAAAATGTCAAATGCAAAATGAAGTGCTTTTAGGGTTTGACCTTTATTTTGCTATGTTTCCCTAATTCAAAATAGGGACTTATCATTCTTTATCAAACTTTATGCAAATTTTTGAATGGTCAATGATTCTTGATTTAGGTTGAACCATGTGGAGTTCTGAGTAATGAAATTTTGCTTGTCTTGTTTATTTAATGAATTATTTGAAGACTTTAGGCCTTTAGTGGTTGCCTTAGTCAAAAAAGGAAAATTATTTTAAGCACAAAGAAAGCCATATTAGGAGATTGAGAGAATAATATGCCTTAGGATTAGGGTTAGTCCCTAGGCTTATTAGTAATTATTTTAATTTTTTTTGGACGAAACAATTTAAATATGTAAGGAGGAGTTGTATATTTTTTAATGATTTTTTATTAGAAAAATCAAACTTTGTAAAGGAGATATAGGGCGTATATGCAAAAGATTTTTAAATCTTTAATTGTAAAATGGAATAATAGACAAACTGCATCATGTAAAGCATAAAAAAAGCAATGCTTTATAAATTGCTTTGTTTTCTTGCTATTTTTAGCAGTTAAGGTTGACTTTTCTTCTTGGTTGGAATTGGGTTTTTTGTTGGAGAGATAAGGTGTTTTTCTTGCTTTAAAAGCAGTTTTTTGCTTTTGTTTAGAGGCTTGACAGTTGATGCATGCAAAAAGTGTGACTTTCCACTTTTATGCCGATTTGTTGCACTGTTTTTGGGACCTTTTCCTTGAGCTTTTTTCAAGAGCTCGGATTAGGGTTTGAAACATATATCTTTGGAGAAAACTTAGGGTTTTCTAGTTCAGTATGTTTTGGCTCTTACACATTTTTGAGCTGAAATAGTTTTTGTTCTCAGTGAAATTATTTTGGCATAGTCCTATAGTGAATAGAAGAACAACATTCCTACCTATCATATTTTCTGTCCATTTACAGTTCAGTTGATGTTATTCTTGTGATTTTTCAGTTTGAGAAATCCTTGTTATGTCCTAGGCTATAGTTTGATGTAGAAAAGTGAGAAATATAGGTTGCATGTCATGTTTTGAAGAGACCTTCATGCAAAGTACTTATGTAAAAATTTTATTGAGAGGTTGTGAAATATTTTATGGTATTTTGAGCACTGTTTGTGAGGAAAATCCAGAATAGTCAGTATTTCATCATTCAATATTAAAATAATTTCAAAGTCATAATTTTTAAGTTCTATTTTTTCTCTCTATCTCTTTTCCAAGAAGATTTTAGAATAGGATCATTATACAGAGAATCAGCTCACTCTGGAGATTCTCTTTCTTTATAGACCACCCAAGTCTGGAAAGAGTTTCAATGTTGCAACAGATAGTCTGATTTTTTGCAAATTTGATGGGGTGCATATCTGATTGCTAACAGTTAGTTAGTCATTAGATTTAGTTTTTAATAAATAGCTCATTCTCCTTCAGAGAAAGGGCCAGAAGATTACTGTTGTAATACATTTTAGTTTTCATAAATATAGTTGAATATTGTGAGCCATGTACTTGTTCATCTCAAATCAATAAAGGTGTTTATGAAGTTTACAGTCTAATCTGTTGTTTATCTTTGGCACTACCTAAGGGGGACCACTTAGGGAGTTGTCTATGTTTTTATTTTGCAAGTTAAGATAGTTGTACTTCCTTTTATAGAGCTTAGTGTGACTGTTCCTACAGCTGGCAGAAATATAGAATTATCAACTGTTCCTGCAGCCACTAGATGCATAATACTTTTGTCTTTCAATTTTCATTCCAAGCAAGTTTAGCCAATTAGAATTTGTTCCAGTTATTCCAATTCTAGCATAATATTTTCAATAGATAATACATGTCTGAAATAGGTGATTAGTGCATATACTTTGCAGACCCATTTCAAGTCTTATGTCCCTAGGTTGATAATTAAATGAGGTCCTTCAGCAAGTTATGACTATCGGTTGTGATGTTCAATCCCTGGGTAGAGGAATTCATGTTCCTAGTTATTAAGTTGAGTAAAGGACACTACATTTTTGGCACCATTGCCGAGGATGGTGTCAAACTGAGAATCTGTTGCAGACATGCTAGGAAAAAAATTGAAATTTCATTCCTAGTATTTAACTTAAAAATTCACCATTCCATCATTTTTCCATAGTTTAGACTTAGTTTTTGTTGTATGCTTAGAAGAAGAGACCAATTTGGAAGATTTCTTCCTAGAATATTAAATATCCAAGAAATTGACCTAGAATTTGTCTTAGAAGAACCATATTTGGATGCTGGTCAAGACCTAGTTAACTCATCCTCTTCCTTAGAGATAAGTTTAAACCTGTTTGATGAGCCTAGCAACCTTGATCCACTTACTGAGCAGTTAAATAATCTACACACTTCCAATAAGCAGGACCCACATAATAACCCGCTTGCCCTTGTAGTCTATCAGCCAGGAGCTAACCCACGAACACCACCAAGGATGGAAAGACCTACTTTTCCATTCGCACTCCCTGAAATCCATGACAATAATAACCTCAAGAATATCCCTGCCTCTTTACTCCCAAAATTCTATGGACTTATTACAGAAGACCCTCATATCTTCTTATTTGAGTTTGACATCCTATGTAGGAGTTATGATTACACTACTAAAGCACATGAGATGAAATTGTTTCCCTCTACCTTAAAGGAATCAACCTTAAGATGGTTCATCGGATTAGGAGGTAATGTAGTGACCACTTGGGATGAATTAAAGGAGTTATTCTTGGGAAAGTATAAAGAATATTGTAGAGGGAATGATATGAGAGGAGATGACATCTTCAAGATGTTAGAGAAAGAGGATTAAACCTTGGAAGACTATGTGTCCAGGTTTTTGTTCAGTGTGTAGAAAAAAACACAACATCAGTTGAATGAAGAGTCTAAAAAAATTCTCTTTCTGAGGAGTTAATGATACTTGCATGGAAGCACTAGACCTCATGGCTAGGGGATATATCACCCAAATTGATTGGGATGATATCAAGAAGATCTATCTCAATTACTCTAGAGAAAATGTGAAGAAAGGCAGAGCGTTCAGACCCTCCATTGCAAAAGGAAGTGGTTCAGGCATGTCCAAAGGGGAGATTTCTAATCTCTTGTCTGACTTCAAGAAAGATATTATCAATGATGTAGCTACTCAACTTGACACTATGCAAGCTAGGAGGAAGAAAGATGAAACTAAGGCAATGCTAGCTAAATATTGCCCCCACTGTAGACAAAGGAAGAAGGATTGTAGATGCAAGGTGGTGGCTAATTTGGAGGTGCAACATCTTCCCACTAAGTTCAAACTAATAGAAGGAGATGAAGAAGTGTTCTTCATTGCTCAACGCAGGCCTTGGGCCCCAAGACAAGGTATGCCTCAAGACCCTTTACAAAATTTTGGTTCATATAATAATCAGTGTTAGAAACATTACCCTCTAAATTATTGCCCATATTCCCAACCTCAATGGAATAATCCTTGGCCAAATGCTCAACAAAACCATTAGCAACCCCCACAAGGGAATTGGTAGTCACCACAGCAAAATCAGTGGCAACCTCCATAGGGGAATTGGCAATAGTCTAACTAGTGGAGAGGAGGCCAACAATGGTCAAATCAACCCGCTGGTTTCTTGAAGCAACCCTAGCAATAGTCAATCATGCCACCTCCTACAGCTAATCAGAGCCAAAATCCTAAGCCAACCCAGTTACCTGCTAGAGCAACACCAAATCCCAATAATCAGCCTCAACAACAACAACAAGTTTAATGCGCTAATCCCAACCAGCAACCTGCATATGCTCTCAACTTGAATAATATTAACTTATGGTTAGGAACAGTGTTACCTACACCATCTCCTCCCATAATCTCAAAATTTCCATTTGAGGAGAATGAGCAAGAAGATATTAATGGCCAAGTTCAATCCAATGAGCCCATGCAAAATCCATCATTGCCTAAAGTATCCAATAAGCCCCCACCTCCCTTTCCACAAAGGTTGGAAGGTGAAGTTTTTCAAAAGAAAGAAGAGCCTACCTTTGACATTCTTGACTAGCTAAAGCACATATGTGTAAAAATTCCTTTGTTCCAAACAATTAAGGAAGTACCTATCTATAGAAAAGCTATCAAAGAAGCATGTTTAAAGAAGTCTGGTAGGAAGAAGAAAGACCCTCAGACTATTCATGTCTTAGGTCAACTCTCTTATTTGATGCTAGGGAAGTTTACCATCCCAAAATATTTAGACCTTGGAATTTTTTTTGTTGAAATCATTATTAATGGGGTTTGGATAAAAAATGCTTTAGTAGATCTTGTAGCAGCTATCAATGTCATTGCAAAAGACCTTGTACTAAAGCTAAGTATTTTAGACCTAAGACCTACACCTAAATTTTTGCAACTTGCTAATATTTCAACTGTCAAACCTGATAGAGTAGTTGAAGACATAGTAGTCACCCTAGATTTATGGGAATATCCTATTGATTTTATGATTTTATCTCCAAAAGCATCACTAGGAGGTTATCCTATAATTCTAGGAAGGCCTTGGTTAGCCACTATAGATGCTTATATAGGATGTATTTTTGGTAACACGACTATATTTGATGGGTATAGCACCAAGAAGCTCACCCTTTATGCTCCAGCCTAGCCTCAACTTGATTTAGGACAAGCAGTTTGGCTAGATTTGGGAGAAAATATGGAAGATATGAATTTTGTGGAAAATCTGATGATGAATACTGTTTAATATCCTTCTGAACAATTATGGTATTGAATACCCCTTTTGTGAAAAAGTTTCATTTTCTTTACAAACAATTCTTCCTCTGCCCACTTCAGCTCATTATCCTACAACAACTGACTATTTGCACACCTTATTGCCCCATGAGGTAGAAATTCCTTTTCTGTCTAAAACATCCATGCTTGAATTGAATTCCCAAGTAGAAGTGGCTACAGGAAAAACTTTGAATATCAATAACAAACTTACCAGTAAGCAGCATGAGTCAATGGTCCAAATGCTTACTACCCACTAGCCAGCTTTTTCTTGGGATTATAGTGACATGAAAGGACTTCATCCAAAGCTATGTACACACTAAATTTTCATCAATAGTGAGTTCAAACCTATTAGACAACCCCATAGGAGAATCAACCCAACCTTGAGAGAAATTGTTAAAGAGGAATTGCAAAAAATGTTGAATGCTGGCTTTATCTACCCAATCTCAGATAGCCAGTGGGTTTCTCCACTGGTTATTGTCCCTAAGAAAGGAGGAAAATGGAGAGTGTGTGTGGATTATAGGGAGCTCAAATTGGCAACAAAGAAAGATTACTTTCCTCTTCCCTTCATTGATCAAACCTTGGATAATTTATCACGGAAAAAGTATTTCTCCTTCCTTGATGGGTTCAGTGGATATAATCAAATAAAGATTGTTCCCGAGAACCAAGAAAAGACTACTTTCATATGCCCCTGGGGAACATTTTCCTATTCAGTCTTTCCTTTCGGTCTCTATAATGCACCTGTAACCTTCCAAAGGGCTGTTATTAGTATTTTCTCAGATATCTCTTATGACTGTATGGAAATATACATGGATGACTTTACTATGTATGGTGCAACATTTGAGGAGGCCCAAGAAAATTTGAAAAAGGTACTACAGAGGTGTGAAGATCATAACTTGTCACTAAATAGTCAGAAGTGCTTCATGATGATGCAAGAAGGAATTGTGCTTGGTCACTCTATTTCTATTGCAGAAATATAGGTAGATCCCTCTAAAATTGAAGTCATCTCTAGTATACACTTTCCTACCAAGAAAAAGAAACTTAGAAGCTTTCTAGGACATTCCAACTATTATAGAATATTCATTAATGATTTTAGTCAGACAATAGGGCCCCTTTACAACTTACTAAAGAAAGATACAAATTTTTCCTGGACAACGGAATGTGAAAAAGAATTCCTTGATCTAAAAATTTCCCTTACAAAAACACCTATTTTAAAAGGACCTGATTGGTCAATTCCATTTCATATTCATACAGATGCATCAGATTATGCTATTGGTGCTGTCCTAGGACAAAAGGGTGGTTCAACTAAGCATGCACTGCATTATATCAGCAAGAACTTGCAAGGAGCTGAATTCAACTACACTGTTACAGAAAAAAATGTTAGCAATCATCTATTCCCTCAACAAGTTCTGGCATTATATCATAGGCTATCAGATATTTGTCCATACTGATCATGCAACAATCAGGTATCTCATGAACAAGAGCTCCATTATAGGGAGATTGGCTAGGTGGTTGTTGTTGATGCAAGAATTTGATATTACAATTGTGGAAAAGCCAGGTAAAGCCAATGTGGTTGTTGATTTCCTTTCTAGAATTCAAAGGCAAGATGATTCTGCACTCATAGAGGATTCCTTTCCTAATGAAAATTTGTTTGCCATCAAAGTCATTCACCCATGGTATGCAGATATAGAAAATTATCTGGCTGCAGGAAGAACTCCCCCTCACCTCTCACCTAAGGATAATAGATTGTTAGTAGAAAAAAGCTTTAACTTCTCTTGGATTGCAGATTGCATGTTTTATATAGGGCCATATCAAGTAATGAGGAGATGTGTATGAGAGGAGGACACTCATGACATACTGCATGCAAGCCACGATGAACCTTGCGGAGGACATTTTTCTTCTAAGAGGACAACAATGAAAATCTTAAATACTGGCTATTATTGGCCAACGTTACATAGAGATGCAGCCAAATATACTAGGAGGTGTGAGAGATGCCAAAGGATGGGGAGACTGACTAAATCAGATGAAATGCCTCTATTTCCACAAGTTATTGTTACACCCTTTGACAAATGGGGACTAGAATTTGTAGGCCCAATTGATCCGCCTTCAAATGGTAAGTCTTACATTCTTGTATGCACAGATTATGTAACAAAATGGGTAGAGGATAGACCTATGAAGCATGCTAGGGATCATAAAGTGGAAAATTTCCTCTATGAAGAAATCTTCACTAGATTTTGTGTTCCTAGGAAATAGTGACAGATCAAGGAGCACAGTTTACCTCTACATTGATTATAGCCTTAGTAAATGAATATAACATAAGGCACAAAAAATAAACTCCTTATCATCCACAGGCTAATAGCCAGGTTGAGATCACTAACAGAGACATAGAGGCAATTTTGACAAAAACTGTAGATCTGCATAGAAAGGATTGGGCTGTAAGGTTACTTGAGGCTATATGGGCCTATAGAACTACATGGAAGACTACTACAAGATACACACATTTTGAAATGGTGTATGGTAAGAAAGTTTTGATGCCAATAGAGTTTGAACATAAGACTCTCATAATGGCTTTAGGCATGAACATGGAGTTAACAACTGCACAGAGGGAAAGAGTCATGCAACTGAATGCCTTGGATGAGCTTAGGAAGAATGCCCTACAACATACTGAAATGATACAGAATTAGTGAATCAGGTGGCATGATAAGTATATCAAGGAGAAGAAATTTAAATCAGGAGATTGGGCTCTGCTTTATGACTCAAGGTATAAAGACATTCAAGGAAAATTACAGACTAGATGGTTGGGCCCATATGAAATAGAAGAGGTATTTGACAATGGTTCCGTATTATTGAGGACCTTGGATGAGGTCAGGTTTAAGTTATTGGTCAATGGGCATCACCTAAAGCTTTACTTCAAGCCTATTGACAAGGGAGAATTTTTGAAACAATTTCTATTTGAGTAGGAAATTATTGATCCTGCAGCTGAAGAAATTGAGTCTTGGCTCAATTCCCTAGGCCATGCATGAAAGTGCATAAAAATATCATAATAAAGGGGTTATCCACAAGAGTCCCCATTCCATCCAATCATCTCATCCACAATCCGTACAATCTCTTTTTCTGCCACCTCATCCACCTGTCATACACCGCACCATCCACATTTCTCAGGATCACCAGTTACAATAAGGAAGATGGGTCACATCAAGCAATCATGGCGGATCACCCCAGGTAAGCTCCACTTCACTTAAAGATTGATTAGTTATTTCATTCATTACATTTATTTAAGTATTAATTTTGACAAACAAAATGTCCTATATGGCTGCAATATCCTTCGGCTTTTTCCACATGTTTGAGCATATTTTCTAATTCATGACTGTTAGCCACATCTTTGTTTTCACTGCCACAAGGCCTTGTCATATCAACTATTACTGTCTTTTCGACATAAGCTTTGGATTTTTGAAAATCTACAATAAATAAACAAACACCCATTACTTCCTACAATAATGACTAGGAATTTCTTTCCTTCTTCCATGATTAAACTTTTCTTTCTATTTTTCTGCATCTTTTGAAAGTGGTTCAAAAGTTTCAATTGAGGGGAGAAAAAGCAGAGAGGTTCGTTTGAAGTTTTAGGAAGTCAAATTTGGGGGTATAAATTGAAATAGCCAGGTTGAATTCTCACCTGAAGCGTTGAGTTGCAGAAACAGTAGAAAAATGGGAGACCAACCAATTTGGCATGAACCAACATACCATAACGTCCTATTACAAGATATGCAACACTTGCCGCCGTTTAGATAGTAAGGGTGGCTTAATTATTTTATTAAACTTGAAAATTTTGATGAGAGCATTGCAGAAGAGTTCATAAGGACATTTCATGAAGGAAAGGAAAAAGTTAGGGGAGTAAAAATTGATGCATCAGTAGATAGAATTGCAGAAATCACAGGGTTACTATAGGTTGGTGAGCTATTTCCTCAAGGTAGGGACACACAGAGTGCTAGGGAAGAGTTTACTCAGCCTGATGATCCTCCTTTACATGTGGATAAGAAAGGCACCCAAAGAATGAGTTTTCCACAGGACTAGATACCACAGATAGGTTATATAATCAAATATATAACATGTGAAGGTCGATTTTCCATGTTACATTCTCATCATTTTAAACTCTTATCTCATTTATGCCATGGAATGTTAATGAACATTCTTGATTTCCTATACAATCTACTCTCTAATAGTGCTGCTGAGTTTAAAAAGGGTAGAATTAACTCTGTCTCCCACCATTGCCTTATAAAGTTGCTTGTTGAAAAATCTGTTAAGGATGTATCAGGGATGACCTCAAAAAAGTTTGTTGTTAACTTTAACCCTAGGGTTCGAAATGTTGGACCTAAAGGGAAGCCTGTCACCTTCAAACAATGAGCCTCTTAGTCCAGAGGTTAGTCCGCTACTGCCGCATCTCCTATTCCAGAGTCATTTGATTCACAGGACGAAATTCCTCTTTCTGAGAAATTTTCCAAACAACCAATAGAAACCCCTATTTTAGACCTTGAGCCTTCCTCCAAGAATATAAAGGGGAAGTCACCCATGGTGGCACCCACTCCTAAAAATGTTAAAAGGAAGCAAACATGGGAATCACCTGTTCCTACAGCCAAAAACCCAAAGAAACATAAAGCAATTCCCACTCCCTTGCGAAGAAGCTCTAGACTCCAAAATCAGGCAGCTCAACAATCACTCGATGCCTCTCAGGTCACACCATCAACCTCAAACCCTTCTAGTCTTGTACTTGTGGAGGAGGAACCTATTGTTGATGAGAATGAAAGTATTCCTCAAGGAACTGGCCTTGATGATCTAGTGGCCATTGCAGAACAAATGCAAGAGGGGATGGTAGATCAACTGCAGGAAGAAGAGGAATGTACTAAGAAGGAGGAAGTTGAAAAAATGAAATGACAGATGCAACACCTACTATTCAGGAAGACATACTGGAGCATCATGTGCCTCAAGAAGAACAGGAAAACTAGCAACTGGATGATGAATTAGAACAAGAAATCTCTGGGCAATCCAATGACACATAAATAATTGAGGAAGCAAAGTGGGAAAAAGTTGATACAACTGAGGGAATTCAGAGGCCACCTGTAGCAAACTATAACCATAGGCCTCTGTTCCATGTTACAAATTTTGCTACAGGAATGATATTTTTTATAGAAGTTCAACATCAACAGGCTATTTATGAACTGGAAATTGAGAGATTACTGAGGATAATCCAGAACAAGAATATGGAAATTGCTAATTTAATACACTCTCAACCAAGTAGTCGAACTTGTTCCAAAAATAATGCAATGCAGATCACCCTCACCTGTTTATGCAATGTACCTAAAAGACTTATAACTAAACTTCCAATTGATCAAGATTTGGCAAGGTAACAACCCTTCCTTGAATATCCCAGAAGAATTTT